>JACGWL010000660.1:0-155964 GCA_034509725.1 Sesamum angolense
CTGATCATATTAAAGTGATATCCATATATAATATTTAGTGTTAATTTCTCTAATGACAAATTAATGCACTTGACAGTCTATCCTGATATGGTGTAATGTCATTTTTCTTTGGGGGGGGGGGGGGGGTATTGTAACACTTAGATGGTCCTGTTCATTTAGAATGTACCTCTTCCAGAACGTCAATTGTTTTTTGTCATTTTTATTTTTCTTTCCAAGTAAATACAACAGCTAAAACATATTAATATTCGAGAAAATAAATCCTCTTCTTATTCAAAACATAAGGCTCAACAATATTTCATCAACATAACATGAACTCAAAACTTAATAATTTGAACAAGTTCAAAAGCTTTAAGAAGACAACAACCGGAGACAAAATCTATGTTCCAAAAGTACTTTATTTTCTTATATATTGAATACTCTTTGCCAGTAGACAAACGGGCACGAACTTTGTTTAATCATCTAATTTTATCGGCGACCGGTCGGGAACAGGCACAACCTGTGGCCTCAGTCCAGGTGCAACATGAGTTTGAGGGGGGAATGATCGGAAAAGATCATTTTGGTAGATCGGCCCAGGTACAACCTGAGGTTGAGGAGGGCCAAGTCCGTTTGTATCTTGTTCATTTCCATCTTGAGATAGTGAGGGGAATGGCGGAAGAGGTATTATTCAACCATGTTTCGGTGCAGGTGGCGCCGATGGCCGATGGCGGAAAACCTTTTGGTTTGTGTCTCTTCACTTCCATGAAGAGATACTGGAGGAATAGTTGTCCTAGGAGGATGAGTCGGCCTAGGAGGAGAAAGTGCAGGAATAGATCGATGCTGATGGAAAAACTTTCTGTTTGGGACTTGTTGAATTCCATTTGTTAAATCAGCAATTGAGGGAATGGCCAACGCTGACAGCCCAATAAACAACACTAAGAAACTACTGTTAGGAAAAATTCTTGTTTCGACCTGATTCGGTCTACGACTAGACATGGTTTTTCAATGATTTTGTATTTTTGTGAATTGTAATGATGCAAAGGATTGGGCAAAAGGGCTTTTATAGTAGAGTGAGATCAGTTTTTGTCATGATGGGGATTGTAATCTTATTTGGTGTACAAATTACACATATAATTACTTGAATCTCATTTATTTTGGTAATTATATTCTTTTACATATATAATTTCTTCTCAAAATCAAGAGTTTAATGCTTGAAATCTAAGCACTAATATCTTATGATCACTCTCATACTCAATATTTCATTGAATTTGAAATAAAGTAAAAAGTCCAAACAAATTGGTCAAATTTTGGCTCTCAATTGAAATCCATAACAAATATGGATTTTACACATTTTCAAAAACAATAAATTTGCAATAAGTCATATCAAATTTGAGTCTTATGCATTTAATGGTTTGACCCAAGATAAAATCATTCTTTTAATTTAGATTGATTAATTGAGCAAATCCATATTTAATTATGCCTCTTCGGAGATTGGTCCACCTAAAATCCTATGTTGTTCTAATCCTAGCCCACGCCTATACAAAGGGGCCTTCAAGACACGATGTCACATGCACCTGAGCTAGCTGGCAATGTTCAGGAAGCCATTTTGGTAGATTTCCCTGCTCATTTATTTAATAATAAGACACTATTTCCTCTATAAAAAAAAAAAGAAAAGAAAAAAGGACACAATGTCAGACATACTACGCTACATATTTATATTATTATTATTATTATTATTATTACTATTATTATTATTATATAAAAGTATGAATCCACAAAGTGTTTGTTCCCCATTCTGACCATGCCTTACTTATTTATGTTTTCTTTTTTACAAGGGTAAATTGCATAAAACCGTTGTGTTTTTAATTTTTTAGTTAAAAACCCCTGTGTTAATTTTATAGGTAAAAAAACCCATTTGTTTTTAAAATAATGCATACTCCCCCTCCGTTTGTTAGTGTTAACGGCGTTAAATTTTTTTAAAAAATTGACCGTTATCCCTTGTAATGATAGCCATTGATCTTCAAAAGATAAAAATGGACGGTCCAAATTTAGTTTATTTTAAATATACATTTTATACTATAAATATATAATATTAATTATAATATATACATATTTATATATATATAATTTATATATATATTATATATATACATATATATATATACATATATATAAACACTAAACGGCGGTGGCAATGACTGCCGCCCCACCACCCAGACCCTGGGCAACGGCGTGGGCGACCTCGCGTCGCCCTTCGGCAAGAAAAACGGGCGACGGCGAAGCGTCGCCCAAATCTGGGCGACGGAGGTCGTCTAGGAGACCCCCGTTGCCCAGATCGTTGGCGAGGAGCTGGGGGAGGCCCTCGTTGGCCGGAAGGGACAATCGTCTTCCTCCCCTTTTTTTATTTTTTTATTTATATATAAATAAATTTATAAATATTATAAAATATAACAATTAATAAAATTTTACTTTTTGAAAAAAACGTAAAAATAATTTAATTTTTCAAAATTTAAAAATAATAAAATAACTATTAAATTTTTATTTTTAAAATATGGTAATTTTAATTAAATATTATTTATAAATAATAAAATTTATTAAAATATATTTAAATTAATAATAATTTAATATTGTTATAATATATTTGTTATAATTGACTTTATTTATATTCATATAAATATTTAACTTGAAAAGTTAATTTTAGTATATTAAACTTTGTATTATGATTTGTTAATTCAAATTTAATTAAAATGATATAATTTTAAGTATTTTAATATTTAATTAATATATTTTATAAATAAATAAAATTTATTAAATATATAAAACTAAATAATAAATAAATAAATCAATAATATACATTTATTAAATATATTAAACTAAAATACTGATTTTCTTTTATATATATCAAACAAGGGGTAAAATAGATATTTGTAAATATAAAAATGTTAAAAAGTGTTAAAAATAAAAACACTCTCATTTAGGCGAGTGAAATGCACTCTCCGTTAATTTCTAATGGAGAGGGGGTATTTTGCTGTTTTTAGATAAAACAGGAATTTTTTTTGCCTATAAACATAACACAAGGGGTTTTACACTATTTTTCTAAAACACAGGGGGGTGTTATGCAATTTATCCTTTTTACAATAAACAAGAAGTTAGTTATAAAAGAAGAAAAATCTATATAAGAAAATAGAACTATTTTAGTAATCTAATTGCTTTAAACTACTTAATAAATGAGAAATATATCCAACAAAAATAATTAAATAGGCAAATAATATTTCAACACAGTTACTTTGCTAGAAGATCTCTTAATTATATTATGAAATTTTGAATTTACTCTATAGAACATTAAAATAAGATAAATACCGACACATGAATAATACATAAAATTCTAACCTAAAATTAAATCTATCTACATATATATATGATAACGACTAAATACCAAAACTTGACTCTTATTAAAAATTATCGATCTAGTTAAAATCGAAGTGTTGAAATTTTAAAAAGAGTGACTCTTTAGTAGTTAATTTATTTTATTTTATATTAATTGTAAAAAACACCTTTTCTATAAATACAATTGACATAATTATAAGAACTCATGAGACAAATAGAAGCATTTTGATGCCTTAAAAGGGTTTAGTCAATATAAATCAACTTTTCTTTTTTACAGAAAATAACTAATAATTTATTATCATCATGAATCAATTAAATGCGAAACTGGAAATAAAAGATACTGATAAAAAAGTAAAATCTATTAATATATATATTTGAAGGGGTTTTTTGACCCAAACCCTTCAATTCTGACCAGATGATGAATTCTTAAAATTCAATTTTTTTTAATTATACAAATACTTAATTAGTATGTATACTAATGGTGAATATTAAGATTAGTAACCTTTTTTATTTTTCAAAGCCCGCCTTTATTATTTTCAAAACTTACATTATTTATTTTTTCCAAAATTTATGCATTTTTGAAATATTTATGGTAAATTAGGATGCTGAATATAGTTATATTTTCAAAAAACGTTAGTTATATTTCCTTAAATTCCAAATTCCAACAATATTCTTAATTACTTCCTTTCTTGGATATCATGTGATTTTTCAATGTTTTTGTTCTTGATATCATGCAAGTTGACAATTTTTTCTTATTTTTCTAATTGAACTTTTGCCCCCCTTAATCTTTATTATCTACGTTATAAAATTGAATTCCAATATTTTGTTTAAGAAGCTATCTCCCAAAATTTTAACATAAAATATATTTTGAGGTTAATTTATAGGTTTGTATATATTAAATTCAAAAAAAAATTAATACTTGGAAAATATATGATTTTTATTTTCAATTTTTGTTTATATTCTTTCTCTTTTTTTTGTTTGGTTAAAGAACAAGCTTCTGATTGAATGTCGGAATAATTTTGTAGTTTAGTTCAAATCAATTATTTTAAATATTACAATTATAGTTTATATTTTTATTTTTATTTTTAAATTGAGTTACCTTAAAATTCTTTTAGTTTTTTCATTAGAATTTTTTTAACCCTTTCTTTTCTTTTGTCCTTTTACAATTCATTTGCTATTGCATAATAATATATTTTTCATTAAACATGTGATCCAAATGTCAATCATAATCTATTTTCTTAGAAATATATATATTTCATTGAGTATTAGTAACGCTTAGATGGTTCTATTCATTTAGATACGTATCTCTTTTTTTTTTTTTTTTAAAATTATTACAATAATCATATCATGATAAATAACACTAAGATATGTACCTGTTTTAGGTCAAATGTTTTCATTTTATTTTTTCTTTGAAAGTAAATACGATAGCTACAACATGATATTAATATTCGAGAAAATAAATTCTCTTCTGATTCAAATCATAAGGCTCAACAATATTTCATCAACATAACATGAGCTCAAAACTTAATAATTTGACCAAATACAAAAGCTTTAAGAAGACAACCGGAGACAGAATCTATGTTCCAGAAGTACTTTATTTTCTTACATATTGAATACACTTTGCCAGTAGACAGACGGGCACGAACTTTGTTTAATCATCTAATTTTTCGGCGACGGAACAGGTGCAACCCTGTGGTGCCTCGGTCCAGGTGCAACATGAGGTAGAGGAGGGAATGATCGGAAAAGATCATTTTGGTAGATCGGCCCTGGTACAACCTGAGGTTGAGGAGGGATAAGTACGTTTGTATCTTCTTCATTTCCGTCTTCAGATAGTGAGGGGAATGGCGGAAGAGTATTATTCTACCACGTCTCGGAGCAGGCGCGGGAACGTCGATGGCGGAAAAGCTCTTCGGTTGTATCTTCTTCACTTCCATCAACAGGTAGTACTGGAGGGAGTGGAGGAATGATTATCCTCTTCTGCTCAGGAGCAGGCACGGGCAAAGGATGTCGGATGACGCCTTCGTTTGCATCTTCTTCACTTTCATCAACAGATAGAGAGGGGAGTGGAGGAATGGTTATCCTCTTCTGCCGGAGCAGGTGTGGCGAAGGTCGACGATGACGATGCCGCTTCCGGTTTGTATCTTCTTCACTTTCATCAACAGATAGAGGAGGGAGGGAGAGAAAATGATTATCCTCTTCTGCTCAGGAGCAGGTGCGGCAAAGGTCGAGGATGATGGAAAAACTTCCTGTTCGGAACTAGTTGAACTCCATTGTACAGTTCATTTGTGAAATCAGCAAGTGAGGGAATGGCGAAGGCTGACAGCCCGATGAACAACACTAAGAAACTACTACTAGACATGGCTTTTCAACAATATAATGGATGCAGAAGATAGGGCAGAAGTGGGGGTATTTATAGTAGAGTGAGACCAATTCTTGTCATGATGGGGTTTGTAATCTTATTTGGTATTACAAATTACACATATAATTACTTGAATATCATTTTTTCATAGGTAAAGAAATGAATTTATTATAGTATCTTTTGGCAGGGGAAAATAACCCAAATTTGGCCCGGTCAAACCTGAACCAATCATATGGTAAGTGCAATACACTTACCTCATAATTGGTGTACAGTTTGGAAAAATAACCAATCAGATAACAAGTGTGGTACACTTGCTCTATAATTGAATGATTGACCAAATTTAGTCTGAATAAGAATTTTTCCTTTTGGAGTTAAATTCTTTTCCAAAAATATTTTCTTCTCAGAATCAAGAATTTTATGCTTGAAATCTAAAGCACAAATGTCTTAGTATCACTCTCATACTCAATATTTCATTGAATTTGAAAAAAGCAAAAAAGTCCAAACAAATTGGTCAAAATTTGTGTCTAAATTAAAATTCATAATAAATTTATATATTCCAAAATAATAAATCTTCAATAAGTCATATCAAATTTGAGTCTTATATATTTAATTGTTTGACCCAAGAAAAAATCATATTTAATTAGTCTCTTAAGAGATTGGTCCACCAAAAATCCTATGATTTCTAACCCTAGGTCATGCCTGTAAAAGGGCCTTCACATCACAATGTCATAGACACCTGAGCTAGCTGTTAATGTTGAAGCCATTTTTGCATTTCCATGGTCATAATTTAATAATAAAACTCTATTTTATCTAAAAAATACAAAAAAAAAAAAAAAAAAAAAAGAAAAAAACAATGTCATGCCTGCTATGCTACACATATAAAATATATAATTATATTATATAAAAGTTTGAATCACAAAAGTGTTTGTTCGCCCTTCTAAAAAGACAACCATAATAAATGAAAAATATGTCCAATTAAAAAAAAGTGCAAATAATATTTCAAACAAATTACTTTGCTAAAGATCTCTTAATTATATTATGAAAATTTAATTTACTCTATAGGAATTAAAATTTAAGATAAATAACATATAATACATAAATGCTATCCTAAAATTAATTATAATTATATATATTATATATATATATATACTATATACGAGTAAATATCATAAATTTTTAACTGTGATTAAAAATTATCTATCTAATTGAATTAGAAGTGTTGTTGAAAATTTTAAAAAGAGTGACTCTTTGATAGTTAATTTTTATTTAATATTAATTGTAAATTAAAACACCTTACCTATAAATACGATTGGACATAATTATAGGACCTCATAAGAAATAGAAGTATTTTGATTCCTTAAAAGGGTTTAGTCAATATAAATCAAGTTATTAAAATAATTAATAATTAGTATAACATCATGAATCAATTAAAATACGAAATTAGAAAAACAAGATATTGATAACTTATAACGAGTTATATATACTATTATAAAATAGTATATATAATAATATTATAACGACTCAATATAAAAATTTGCACAATACATAAAAAATACACAGAAAATAAAAATGTACTTACATCTAAATTTTTAACTAAATCTGTCTTTGAAAATATACACAATTAGTTTATTTTAAAAACTATGCAATTAATTAGATAAATCATATTCATTTCTTAAAAATTAATTAATTTAAACCAAAACTTTTCGTTTGAGAGAAGTGAATTAATTCTTTTTCTTTTTTTACTAAGCCCAAACTCTTTTTCTTTTACAAGAAAAACAAAATGACTCCAAAAAGTGTTAGACACACCTTCAAAACGTGTCGGACACAGCTGTTTGACGTGTTCAACGCCGTGTTCTTTTTTTGTTCTTTTTATTTATATTTTTTGACACACGAAGGGTGTGTCCAACACATGCCCAAAATGTGTCTGTATCCGACAGGTATCAACACTGCAGATGATTTTTTTAAGTCTCCATGCATTATAGAAAAGAACCCTAGCTTTGGGCACCCTTGAAACACTTCATCAAATTCCTAAATTGATTGCTGGAACATGCTCCTCAAGTTATTGAGAATTCATCACTCATATCATATATTCTCCAACATGAAAATTTTGCAGTAGTCTATTCGGTGCCCACGTGCTATTTCAAGTTTAACCACGAAAAAATTACAAATTTAAAATCTACAGTAAATAATTGTCAAAAACTAGTCAAAGGTAGTGCACAAGTGCCATGCGGTGGGCGCGTGTGACACTTGGGACCTCGGGGTAATCCAAATTTAAAAAACATAAAGTGAAGTAAACTTGCTCTTTTTTCTTGTTTTTTTTTCCACAGAGGAGTACTGCGCTGCATATTTCTGGCTACAGGGAGAATACATTAAGATCCACCGGTAATGAAGCAGCAGAAAAAATGTTACCATTCTTCGTCACTTCTCACTGACTATACCGATCTTTGCACAAAACACAGGAGGCAACTTCTATTACCTCAACAGCGGGACTAGGAACTTATACAAGTAACAGTAATTGCATTTCTATCAGTAGGATTTTAAAGAATATGGTATGCTATTGTGCAGTTACTGGAGCTGGTGTAGGAGGAACTCTATTTTCAGCTGGAATCTCCACAAACTCCGAAAGAATAGCCCGAAATTCATCTCCCGTCATTGTCTCCTTCTCAATAAGGACTTCCACAATCTTATCGATTGCTTCACGGTTGTTTCGGATGTGGCTTAATGCAATCACATAAGCCTCATCTGAAATCCTCTTGACTGCAGCATCAATATCTTCAGCAAGCTTTTCGGACATGGAATTCCTTGCCATCATTCTCATGATCATGTCAGCACTTTGGGCGGATGTGTCCATCAGTGACCACGGACCTATGTCCGACATGCCAAAAGTAACAACCATCTACAAAGAAAACGCAATAATTCAGCAACAATGGCCAGATTAATAAATGATCGATCTCCCCCAATAGTTTGTATAATTACTATTTGTATTCTCGCCCCTTTTCAAATTACCGAAACCACGCTTCCAAGTTTACAACATTTACATACCACCCATTTCTTTTGACCAACTAGTAAAATTTAGAAATCTAATGCTGATATTTTATTTCCAAAGATATAGAAGTGCAATTATTCTGTATTAAATTCCGAAAGGAAGGTAATGGTAAGATTTTTCTTTTTCTTTTAATAACAAAACTCCAAGCAAAGATTTTTCTAACAATGAGGAGATATAGCTCATAATTACTCTATGCCTCAGAATATCATAGTAATAACCCTGACATTATGAAAGAATGAAGAAAGTTCAAATAAACAAGGCCATGATTCTACTGGAACACTGCCTTGGCATTTTCAGCCAGTTGGTCTGCATTAACGGGCTTTTACTGTGTTTGTAAAATTCCACACCTAGCACCCAGGCGAAAAGAAAAAGAAAATAACAAATAAAGAATAAAAGGAACTCCATAGAGTAATGGTTGATTTCAGGAATCGCTTCCACACGAAGTGGTGAATTAATCTATGACACCGGCACAAATGATGCATTCAAACATTGAAGCAGCAACAAGAGGAGAAAGTTTACCTGCTTGGCCAAGCCAGTGATCTGTTGCAAATCACCGACTGCGCCAGTTGTCACCTCCGGCTCACCAAATATAACCTCCTCAGCAGCTCTTCCACCGAGCCCACCAACAATTCTGGCAAAAAGTTGCTGCTTTGATATCAAGGTTGGATCATCAGCAGGGATGAACCACGTCAAACCACGTGCTTGACCACGTGGAACTAAGGTGACCTTCTGAACAGCATCATGGCCAGGGGTTAAAGTTCTGCAAGATAAAGCAAGCAAAAATTTGAATTGTTTCAAATGTTGAGAAGTAAATTTAAACTAAAGAATAGAAGAGTAGACAACATGGTATCAGCAAGAAGTGAGTAATCAATGAATGAAAACATGATTGATCATACACAGTAAGCTCAGAAGGAAAACTAATTAAAGGAAAGAAAGGAAAGGTCAATATAACAAGAAGGTCAGCAGGTAGGTTGCTAGTTACAATTGCAGTACTGTCACAAACAGCCTTGTCACATGATGAAACCCCACTATTTTCTTTGTAAACTTTGTCCAATTCAAAGGAGTATCGCACGTACTTTAGATCTAAAAGCTAAACTGTCAGATGCAACAAGCTAAAAGGTATAGAAAAATATGTTGAAACTAAGCCAAATATCAATTGAAACACAGTACACTAGACAATCAGGGGAGAAAGTAGTTTTGTAAGAAGAACCATAAGTAATGCCTGAGAATTAGTTTAAGACAACAAATTAGAAAGCAAAATTGGCAGCCCATGATTAATCCTGCCCAAAGTTTAAATTTTAAAATTAGGATGATTTGTATGCAAAAGGTTCTGCTGTTCAACATGAATATGCAGGAGAAAGTCATCATTCCCTCTTCGGTGCAGGTACTAATAGATGTGCACTTACCCGCAGATGGCATGACCCACTTCATGGTATGCGACAAGACTTTTGCTCTTGCCATCTGTCATGACTGTTCCTTCCATTCCAGCAACTATCCTGTCAATTGAATCATCGATTTCTTTTGAAGAGATGGCTGTCTTTCCACGCCGACCAGCCAGAATAGCTGCCTCATTTAAGAGATTAGCAAGATCTGCTCCACTGAAACCAGGTGTCCTCATAGCTATCACTTCAAGTGATACATCTGAGTCAAACTTTTTATTACTTGCATGAACCTTTAGGATCTCTGTTCTTCCACGAATATCTGGGACATCAACAGTTACCTGCACAAACATTCAAATTACACACATTTCTTAATTTCAATAACAAAATAGTAAAGACCGATATTGTTTACTGACCTGTCTATCAAACCTTCCCGGCCTCAATAAGGCAGAGTCGAGAATATCAGCACGGTTAGTAGCTGCAATAACAATTATACCAGTATTCCCTTCAAAACCATCCATTTCTGTCAAGAGCTGGTTTAGCGTTTGCTCCCTTTCATCATTGCCTCCACCAATACCAGTTCCTCTTTGACGCCCAACAGCATCAATTTCATCAACAAACACAATGCAGGGAGCATTTTCCTTGGCCTTCTTGAAAAGATCACGGACTCTTGAGGCACCGACTCCAACAAACATCTCAACAAACTCAGAACCTGAAATTGAGAAAAATGGAACACCTGCTTCACCAGCGATTGCCTTTGCTAGCAATGTCTTTCCAGTACCTGGAGGACCAACAAGAAGAACTCCCTTAGGAATACGAGCACCCACAGCAGTGAATCTCTCAGGCTTCTTCAGGAACTCCACCACCTCCATAAAATCTTGCTTTGCTTCATCCACGCCAGCAACATCATCAAAGGTCACACTAGTGTTTGGTTCCATTTGGAACTTAGCCTTTGATTGACCAAAGGCAAGAGGGAAACCAGGCCCTCCAGGCCCACCCATTCCTCCAGAAGACCGTCGTGAGAGAAGGAATAGACCCCCTATCAAAATTAAAGGGAAGGCCAAGTTTCCAATTAAATTAAACAAAAGAGAACCAGAGTCCTCTTGTGCATTATGTGCAGCAAAGTCGATATTCTTCTCCCTAAGCTTTTGAAGGAGCTCCTGACTGAGGCCTGGGAGTTGTACGCGCACTCTCTGGACTTGGTTACCCGATTCTGGGGATATAGCCTCAACAATAGCAATAGTTCCATTTTCAAACAAATCAACTTTCGTCACTCTATCCTTATCTAGATACTCCAAAAATCTAGAATAGGACATCCTTGAACTGGATACACCTTGCTCATCAGCAATAGCTTTTCCATTGCCTAACAATGCAGGTACAGCAAGTCCAGCATTACCAAGCAACAATTTAAGAAAACCTCTTCTTCCATCATTTCTCCTTTGATCTAGTGATGCTCTAATATTAACTACTTTACACATGTTATTCAATGATGAAAGGCGTGAGGATTGGACAAACTGCTGCCCATAAATTTCCTTGGAAAAACCTGTTCGGGTTTTACTACCAGACAAACCATTTCCCACTACACACGCCAATGCCGATGAAGCTACCATCTTGGTTCCTCTGGAATCTAACAATAATCATTATCTTAGTCCGAAGCACATATTGATACATCATGAACAGATGCTTAGCAATATTTTGTAAATCCCAAACCATGGAAACGAAATCAATTTCATTTAGTCAAGCACAGGCCTACGTAACTTGCAACGTCAAAACTAAATTGTTAAATGAGAGGAATTTTCTAACAGCAGCAAGAATATTGGTTCAAAATGTAGAATTCACATTTTCAAATTAGCAGAGACACTAAGGAGCATTTACGTTGCTCACGAATTTGTGATGGGGCTCAAAATAATTAAATCATCAGTAAAGAATAAAAAATACGCGAAAACTGAAAACCATTTAACTAAATCATTCAGGATTATTCCAAGTATCATCTGCCGCTTCAATTCTACACTCGTTTTGTCGCCCAAAAATAGGAAAAATAACATAATAAAAAGCTTTGTTAGCACATATGAATCGACTGTTCCAAGCGTAATCAAAAGTTTTCAATCAAATTACTCAAAACCCACCAAAAATATGTAATCCAGCTCTACAAATTCAACCACAGACTGAGCTAAACAAGAGTGAAACAATGCTGACAACAAAACCCACCAAATTATGAAGATAACAAGAACTTCATACGCTTCTTTTCTCCAAGGATTGATCAAAATAAAATAAACTACCTGAGAGAAGGTGACTACGGAGAGCCAGGAAGGAAGGTGATGGAGTTCCGAAAGAAGAAGGGAAATGGAGGAAGTAAGAGGGAATGGATGTGGTTTGTAAATAGTGTACGTGGCATTTGGCCAGTGATTGATTGGTTTAATCTTTCATTTTTGCTTCTCCTAAATTTTTATGCTTTTTGGGATTTCAACAGAAAATTTTTATTTAAATTATATTTAGTACAAGTAATATATTTATGTAATTATCAATTTTTGTTCACATTATATATTTATAACATAAAATTCATATTATGTATGATTATATATATATATATATATATATTATATTAAATATTTTTTATAATGTATTGTGCAATTAATTTTTTTTTAAATAAAGTAGAACTTTAATTTTTAATAATTAAATCATAAAAGTTTTAAATTTTTACTCTATTTTGGATATTAGTGAAAATGACATTTTTCTGCAGATACAACTTATTTTTATTTATTAAAGTTTGTATTCATATGATGATTACTTTTAAATGATTATGATATTTTATTAAATATGTAGATCACCTTTTATCAATATTCAATCTTATATAAAAAAATTAAAAAAAAACAATTTACTTAAACGTATGGTTTGTATTATATAATTTATTTTAAATGATTTTATTTATCAAAAAATAAAATATAAAACAAGAATGAAAACTTTTAATGAGTTAATAAGAACTGGTGATGAGAAAAGTGATAATATAAAAATTATGAAATATTATGTTAATTCTTAAATGTAATCATATATATACACATATTAATTAAACAAAATTGTTCAATTATCATGTCATATCAATCACAAAAAATAAATAAATAAATACAAAAGTCAAAAGTAAAAGAAAGTATTATACATCTTTTAAACTTTTAAGGTAAAATCAGAAAAATTACAAATTTTGTCCCATAAGATAAGATGATTTTAAAAATAGTTTCACGCTTTACGAAATTTTTTAAAAATGTCCTATATTTTGTTAAATTTTGCAAAATAAGAATTATTTAGTTGTAAAATTGATCCGCTTATTAATTACCGTTAAAACGTAGCGGCATATGTCGATTTTCATTAACTTTAATAGAAATGGATAAAAATGATGTATTTTAACGAATAAACATATGGTTATGAATGGTGCGAACGGATCAATTTTGCAAAAATCCTCGTTTTGTAAAATTTAAACAAACGTGGAACTATTTTTAAAATCACCCTATTTTATGGGACTAAATTTACAATTTTTCCGTAAAATCATAAAATGTTAGAATCAAAATAATATTTAGATATGCATATTATGAAATTGAATTAATCTCTGTATTTATTTTTAATCTAACACATGCCTACAAAATTTTCAATTAAAGTGAAAATATACATAAGAAGAAACACAATTCAAACAATTGTATGTGGACTTTTTAAGAGTTCAAATTACCCAAACATAAAAATCCATATATTTACATGTGAATATAAAAAATTACAGAGCATATGATCATAAATTTAGTAGAATCATATTTAGATAATTTGAGAAACTAATTACATACAATAACAAAGAGTATATGGAGTATCACGTTTTAAAATCGTTTAATAAAAAATAGATAAATTGATAGAACCGAGACTATTTAATAAATAAAAAAATATATAATGAATTTTGTCATATTAAAAAAAAAAAGATCTGATGGGGACCATGACTATTACGCAAGTTTAAGAGAAATTAAAATTAAATTAGTATTATAATCTCGAAGATAAGATTTAATATAAATACAAGATAATATATAATATATTTAAAATAGATGATGTTTCTAACTAATAAGATTCTTTCTTGACAATTAAACAATTTAATTATAATCATGGAGATAAGATTTTGCATAAATATAAAATAAATATTTAATATATATATTTGTAAAGAATCTTATCTTCAAGATATAGATTCAGATTAAGAGAAGTTTTTCATTGGTTAAAAACCTCATCTACTTATATTAATAAATATTTTTGTGTGTTTATCTTGATAAATTAACTTAGGGTTTAATGCAATTTACCCCCTGTGATATTGCAAATGAGCATATTACCCCCTTATGAAAAAAATATAGCAATTTATCCCTCTATATTTTTTAAAATAAAGTAATTTACTACCCTCTCTAGGGAGGTAAACGCTTCATTTTAAAAAGGGATAATTACCCTGCTCTCCCCTAAGGTTTGGTCTAACATAAATCTTCTATGATTTGGGAAATTATATCTAGTACCTCTGAGGTTTGCTTCCGTCTAACAAATTAGTCCCTCCGTAAATAAAAATTCACTAAATTTGCTAATATTAACAAAAAATTGAATGAAAATTG
Organism: Sesamum angolense; assembly: GCA_034509725.1. Lineage (NCBI taxonomy): Eukaryota > Viridiplantae > Streptophyta > Magnoliopsida > Lamiales > Pedaliaceae > Sesamum > Sesamum angolense. The sequence continues at coordinate 14,764 of JACGWL010000660.1, forward strand.
ATATATACACTCGATTGACTTATTGTAAATCAAACTTTTTTTAAGACTAAACTACCCTTATAACGGTGAAAATATACTTCCTTATATGCATTAATGCGTGAAGATGTATGAGGGTAATTTGATCATAAAAAAAAATTATTTGACCTGCAATAAGTTAGTAATAAGTCAATCAAAGGTAAATATGATTTTTTTTTTCAATTTTTTTGTTAATAGTAGCAAATTTGTGAATTTTGACTAATGAATGACTAATTTGTTAGATGAGAGCAAACTTCAGGGGTGTTAGATGTGATTTCTCAAATTACAGGGGGTCTACGTGTAATTACACCAAACCTCCGGAGAGGGGAGTGTAATTATCACTTTTAAAAAATATAAGGGGATAAATTGGTGCATTTTGAAAAACACAAGGGATAAATTGCTAATTTTTTTTTTCATAAGAAGATAATTTACATGTTTATATTATCACAGGGGGTAAATTGCACTTTTCCCAATTCAGTTATCCAAACAATAAAATTAGATGAGATTTCTTAATAGCTTATAAATTCACTTACGAGCACATAACATATTATTCTCAAGCAAGGAGCTATCACAGCAGACACCAAACTGGGTGAAACCCGACTGCTCAAGCTGGTCGAAGATTTGACAATGAAGGAGGAATTATTTTGGAAGCAACGAGTGAAGAAATACTGGCCGACTCTGGGGGATAAGACCACTTCAATTTTCCACGCTGCAGCAACCCAACGAAAGAGAGTCAGCCATCTTTATAGGCTCAAGAGTGATTATGGATGTTTTGTGGAGGATGAGGAAGGGATTCAACGTTTGATTAGGCAAAATTTTGGAGAAGCTTTCAGAATTTGTCATCCAAACGATGTGGAATAGGAGACGGAGTTTGTATCAATTAAAGTGGACAAAATGATGAGCCATGATTTACTACAGCCGTACATCAAAGAGGAAGTTCAAAAAGCGGTCTTTCAGATGGCCCATTTCAAGTCACCTGGACCTGACAGTATGCCTCTGATTTTTTATTATTTCTATTGGAATAATATTAAGTCGGATGTCTTATTCTTTCGTGCTTAATTTTCTGAATACTAGGGTTCTTGATTCCTCTATTAACAAGATCCAAATCGTTCTCATCCCCAAATGTAAAAATCCTGATAATTTGGGCCAATTTCGTCCCAAAATTAGTTAGCTTTTGTCCCCGATTGTCTTATTATCGATAATATCGTTATCACTTCTTTAGGACCAAATATGGAGGAAAAAAGTATCATGCAACCATTAAACTAGATATTAGTAAAGCGTATGATAAAGTCGAATGGTGTTTTCTTGAAAGGATGCTAGTGAAATTAGGCTTTGACAATAGCTTTGTGGAACTTGTTATGTCGTGTGTTACTTTTGTCTTTCATTCATTTTTTTCTTAATGGTTTGCGAGTTTGGATCCCTTAACCCTTTCAGAGGACTCTGTCAAGAAGATCCTCCGTCCTTGTATCTTTTCCCCTTGTGCACAAAAGCTTTAAGTGCCTTATTGTAGAATGTCGAGAAGAATGGGCAAATCAAGGGTGTGGCAATTTGCAAAAGGGCACCGAGTATCTCGCATATACCATTTGCATACAATACACGGATTTATTGTGAAGCCACGTACTCGTCCATCTCATGAATTAAGGATATTTTAGACTTACGTTCGAGCCTCGGGGCAAGTGGTGAATTACAACAAATCTTCCATCGTCTTGAGCAAGAATTCCCAAGAATGGATAAGGGACACGTTTCTAGCCTTCATGGGTCTTAAAAGGGAGGAGCAACTAATTTGTTATTTTGGACTCCTTACAGTTGTTGATCATTCCAAAAAAGGAGTTTTCTCTTATATTCGTGATAGGGTGTGGCAAAAAAATGAAAGGATGGAGTGACAAGAAATTTATTGCAAGCAGGAAAGATTGTCATGGTTCAATAAGTTGTTCAAGCGATTCCCACTTTTGCCATGAGTGTGTTTAAGCTACCTGATTCTTTAATTTTAGAAATTGAATGAATGACCTCGAATTTTTTCTGGCACAATAAAGATAAATGAAAGATTCACTTGGTTAACTGGTCTCGTCTTTGTGCCTGAAAATTTGAAGGGGGTTTAGGATTTCAATCTCTGAAAGCATTTTATCTGGCTTTTGCTTGCTAAACAATTTTGGCGTTTACTAACAAAACATAGGATCTTGAAGAGGCAAAGGTAGAGAATTCTGACGAAGATAATCCAAGATAGGGAGTGACAACCAGCCAAACCAGATTCATCTACACCATGAGTTTTTCTAGTTTTTGTTTCATTAATTTAGTCTTTTAATAGCAAGAATTAATCGCTTGTGAGCTATCGTGACACTCAACGGATCAATTATGTGAAGTTATAGCATTAGTATCTCATCCATTCATGAAGTTCCTCTAATTCCTCTTTTTGCTATTTTTAGTAATTTCTCTCAGTAATAGTAGTTTATCTCTCAATTTTCAGTAATCCAATTAGTTATAGTTTTGATACTTAATTCATTAAATTTTCGTGGGAATGATATTTATTATACTACTTGACAGGTTTGCACTTGTTAGAAGCCTATACATTTTTGACAATCAAGTCTTAGCTAGGCCGGCCACCTCAACAAATAGACGTGTTCGTTGATTGCTATGAGAAGAAGGCTAACGATGCCTGGAATGAACCGCTTGCTGGAAAGATTGTGGTAAGTATAATTAGTATTGTTCTTTGTTTTACATATTTTAATTAAATCTTAAATCTAATTTAATTTATTTCTAATAAGCCTCTCAGAAGTTGTTGGAGGAGTGTGTCACAAAATTACTACCAACAAACGATGTCTCATTGGTAATTAGTGCCAAACACAAGTGCAGGAGGACGAGCTGTGTGCTGAGGCTGCAAGTGGGATGAAGCGGGGCCAAGTACTCGACATGGGCTTAAAGGCGTACACCTAAAATGCTGCCCCGCCCGTACTCCACGTCCACTAGCGCCCCACCTCAGGACCCTTATGACGCGACACAGCTTGAGCATGATGTGCACATCATGGGTATCTATTCATTCTTTGCAAACCTACAGTAGATGCCCTAGTCTTGACCAATGATGCCCTAGACAACTGACCAACGTGGCAGTCGGCCGAGGATGTTAAGGTACTACTTCTCATCGACAAGCATGATGACTAGCCATTAATTAGGATTTTCATTGTATTTTTTTTATATTATTATTTCATTTAGATTTGTAAGACCTACAAGCTTTCAAATTTAAATTTAGTCACAAACAAAAAATATAATTTTAAAAAACATGTATTTTTTTTATGGATTTAGCGACTAAAGTTGACAGAAAATATTGTCCCAATTAAAAAACAGGGATCATACTTTTTGTACGGATTTTGCGAAGGAAAACCGTCGATAAGAGAAACTATTTTAAGGATGGATTTTGCTATGCATGGCATCGCAAAATGGATCTCATCTTTCGAGAGAGACAGTGGCATTACCAATGAAAAGTTGTATCAAAACTATCGATCACCTTATGATCTTACCATTGGAAAAGAACGTCCAAACAATCAGACTATCCATCGCAATTTCCATCCCAAAAGCCCTTTGAAATTGGTCATGATTATATAAAAGACCTCTCATTTATGCATTTTCTGACGATAATATTTTGCACCTTCAAAAAGTTGTTGGAAATTTTATGATGGAACCCTATTTCACCAGCAATTGTTTTCCTACTCAACTTTTTAGGACGGATGTCCTTTCGTCATTAAGGTTGTCAGAAATAGAAAAAATTGATGTCAGGCCGTCTAAAATGCCATCGTAACATCCGTTTCTAAGACAACACTTTTTTCTAGTGGTTTTGATGTCTAGGGGAACTTAATAGGACACAATTAGGTTATATTATCCTAATCTATCTCTAATTTTTAAATGAATTTTTATTGTATAATTCATAAAGTTTTAAATCTTTTGATTGTAGGAGACAAAGATAGCATTTAGCATAAGCTAAAATGGTATATTTGAATACAAGGGGTGAAAAATAGGCAAATTAATAAGTGGATACATTTCAAGTTGTGATAAGAGCACGCCTTAATAGTGGCTACGAGCAATTAGGCGAGAGAATTGCAAATTCCTACTGAATTCTATAGGAAGTAACTCTTTTTCTTCCCTCAACTACAAAAGGCTAGAAAACCTGGATTGCTAGAGGTTTTTTAGGGTATAAAAGGACTATCTATTACAAATTTCAACATCTCTCAGCATCACCATCTTCCTTCATCTTCTTCATTTCCCATAGTTTCTGCTTTTCTTTTTCTGTAGAATCTTGGGTGCTTTTTACATACACTATATATGCTAACTAGTTTCTCTTCTTGTTCAAGGGACATATTGAACCGTTCATTATATTGAGGTTAATTTCTCCATATAATTCTTATTTTGATTTATTATTTATGACATAATTTGTTTTGATAAATTTGACAAATTGATTATATTAATTATTCTACGTTATTCATGATTTCAAAGGAATGGATGCAATGTAAGATTCTATTAGTAGTCTAGTACATGTGTCTTCAAAGAAAATGAAACAGGAACGGTCTTTAATAGATCTACTTTCATGCTAGTTGAAATGGTTACTCTTACCATGCTTTCCACGAGTTTGGTTCTTTTTTTTTGCCTTATCATGTATGTTTCGGGGAGCATCACTCAGGAAACAAAAATAAAGAAGGAAAGACGGTAACGTTAGATTCAGGCATGTTACACATTTTAGTTATTGGGAGAACCCAAGTACTCTCTTTCGAATTCAGAAAATAACTCTCAGAGATCTTTTTTCCTTTTGGAAGATTTAAGAGTTAAACAATCAACCTATTGATATTGGATGACCCAATCGATTCTTCCAATGTATCATTTCTGGGTCCAACAGAATTCATAGGTATAGAGATTTTTTTTTCCGACCATATTTCGATTCTTAATACGATATAGAAGAACTGCTAATAGAAAATGTTGAAAAATAGTGAATGATAAATTAAATAATAAATTTATTTTATAAATTTATTGTAAATCGTGACAAATGATTAGTTACGATGGGAGACGCATAATAAGCTCGTGACACATGGATGATGGTTGATGGCGCCCAATCATCATCCAACCGTATTTAAATTCAACCAAACAGTTGTGTCCTTTGGTTGAAATGATGTGTCCGTTAGGTGAAACCCTTTGAATGAAACGATGCGTCCATTCGTGTGAAGTGGTATGTCCTTTGGATGAAATGGTGTGTCTATTCAAATTAAATGTTATAACCTTTCAAAGGCACCTTTTCTGATCGGACATGACCATTCATTGATACCTTTCCAACTTCTATAAATAGATCCCCCCATTTTATTTCATTCAATCATTCAATAAGCATTCTTAAGCAACAAAAACATTTTGCTAGTGTTAGTATGAGAGTTTCAAAATATTGCTTGGTTCACCGTTTCTCAAAGTTTGTAGTGCTACTACTTTGAGATTTTAAGTCGTATCTTGGGAGACAAATTGCCATTTTCCATGAGCACCGGAGCGGGGCAATAATTGTCTTAAAGATAAAGAGTCTAACTCTTGCCTCGACTTCATAATACACAAAATTCCGCATACCTCAAATTCTCCCTACAAGTTTAAGACAATTATTTGGCTTTGTGTATTTTGGCAACCGAGTCTGCTAATCCGGTTACTATGGTTATTCAACCACATGCAGCACAACTTACAGCTGCCCAAGGGGAGAGGCCGGAGAAATTATCAGACGACGACTTTAAGTGATGGCATTAAAAGATGTCATTCTATTTCACTATATTTGAACATAATAAGGTTCTTAAACTGAATGGAGCCCCTGTTAATTTGAAGGGGAAACTAATACCCGAAAAAAATATTGTTTAAATGCATGGGGACGTGAGGATTTTCTTTACAGAAATTACATCCTCAATGACATGGTGATACGTTGAACAACGTATATTGCCCAAAAAAGACTACAAAGTTTTTTTTTTTTTTTTTTTTTTTTTTTTTTGAGAATCCGTAGTGGAAAACTACAAATGGACGTAAGTCATTATTCTTAAATGAAGAGTTAATGAAACAACCTGAAGGGTTGTCATTTTTGGGCAAGAAAACAAGGTCTATAAAGTTGTTGAATATGCTTAAACAAACTCATAAGCAATGGCATGAAAGATTTGACAAAATAATATTGTCAAATGACTTTAAGGTCAACGAGTGTAGTAAATGTGTTTATGTTAAAGGCACGTCCAACTCTTTGTCATAATCTGTCTATACGTACATGACATATAGATGAAGGAAAATGACATTACTTCATTTTGACTACCAAGAAAGTATTGACAACATATTTGGATATGAAAGACATAAGGTTTAACTGACACAGTATTAGAGATTAAGATCTCTAAAACGTCTGTTAAACATGTCTTATCACAGTCTTATTATGTTGAGATTATATTTAGAAAATTCAATATTTATGACAATTCACCTGCTAAGACAAATGTGGATCGAAATCTACACTTAGCAAAGAACCAAGGTGAAAGCGAATGTCAAATTGAATATTCAAGAATGGTTGGTAGATTAATATAAATCATGAAATACACTCATTATGATATTGCCTATTCAGTCAAAAAACTGATGTCAAATTGGATATTTGACATTAAACATACTAAGTCCTCAAACGGATATGTATTCACTATTGGAGGTGGTGCAGTATCGTGGAAGTCCTCAAAATAAACTTGTATAGCTCGATTCAATATAGAATCGGAGTTTATAGTTTTAAATAAAGTTGGAGAAGAAGTTGATTGACTTCATAATTTCTGGGAAGACATTCCTTATTGGACAAACCACGTGCCTGCAATTGTGATATATTGCGATAGTCAATCGGCTATGGGAAGGGCACAAAGCATAGTATAATGGTAATCTAGACATATATGTCAAAGATGTAATACCATAAAATAATTGATCTCTAGTGGAATCATATTAATTGGTTATACCAAGTCAATAATTTAGTTGATTCATTAATGAAATGCCTTTCTAGATATCAAATATATTGTTCGTCAAGGGGAATAGGATTAAAACCCGACAATTAAATCTTTATAGCGGTAACCCAACCTTGTTGACTGGAGATTCCAAGTTCTTGGTTCAATGGGACAACTAAGTTATAAAGATTATGCAAAGCACTTGGAGTTTTACTCCTTCCTGTTCCTATGACGTTTAGTGCTGTTAGCTAAAGGGTAGAGGGTAAGCTATAGCTTTTAATGATTCCTATACTAAGTCAAGTACAATATAGGAGATCACATATATAAGTGTGAAGGCAGGCCGCTTCAAAGGGAAAACACTTATGAATCCAAGATGGTGTCCAGGAACAAAATGGACTCAATCGTGAGAACCAAAGATATTAGAGAAGGTATTGTAGGTGTACTATTGTATTGATTTACACCAACGGCTAAACAGTTCAAGACATCATATTCACTGATTAGCCAAGTAGGTATTCCTCTAAGGAAGGTTCAAAGCAACAAACTACCTATCCTGATGCAATACCTTCTCGTTTGAAACTCTCTTAAGTGTCTGCATATTTTTATACATTAATTTCCATTCATGTGGGGGATTGTTGGAAAATAGTGAATGAGTAATTAAATAATAATTTATTTAATAAATTTATTGTAAATCGTGACAAATGATTAGTTATGATGTGGGACGCATAACAAGCTCATGACACGTGGATGATGGTTGATAGCGCTCAATCATCATCCAACTGTATTTGAATTCAACCAAACAGTTGTGTCCTTTGGTTGAAACGATGTGTCCGTTAGGTGAAACCCTTTGAATGAAACGAGGCTTCCATTTGTGTGAAGTGGTATGTCCTTTGGATGAAATTGTGTGTCTATTCAGATGAAAGGTTATAACCTTTCAAAGGCACCTTTTCTAATCGGACATGGCCATTCATTGATACCTTTCCAACTTCTATAAATAGATTCCCCCATTTCATTTCATTCATTCAATCATTCAATAAGCATTCTAAAACAACAAAAGCATTTTGCAAGTATAGTGTTAGTAAGAGAGTTTCAAAATATTGTTTGGGTCGTCGTTTCTCAAAGTTTGTAGTACTACTACTTTGAGATTTTAAGTTGTTGTATCTTGGGAGACAAACTGCCATTTTTCGCGAGCACCGGAGTGGGTCAATAATTATCATAAAGATAAAGAGTCTGACTCTTACCTCGACTTTATAATACACAAAATCCCGCATATCTCAAATTCTTCCTACACAAAAAAGAGTATTACACCCTTGATCGTGAAATATCTATTGCTTGTTGAACCCTGTGGATTGTGTGAAAGTAGGATACTCTGAATTCGGGGGTCAAAGAGTCTTAGAAAATGTTCTTGGTGGAAAAACAAAATGTGAATGAAAGACCCATTGAATGCAATTAGGGCCATAAATCTAAGAAATAGTGAGAATTCTTACTCTCTCTCTCTCTCATTTCGAAAATCTAGAATTTGAATTGATACTTTTACGTACTATCACTTGTTCACATTCAAGCAAAGAATCTGTAATTGTCATAAATAATCCGTATAAGTAGAAAATAAACTGATCGTGTGTTTCGCATGATCAATTAAATTATTGAAACTATGTTCTTGCGCATCCTGGTTATAGATAAACACAAGGCAAAGTTTATATTACAAGGCACATTATGACTTCCTCATCCTTATTTAATTGGTATTCCCTTTGCTAACAGTTGAATGAATTGAGATCGAACACCTGCACATAACCGAGATGGTATCCCTCTCAGCCCTTCTAGCCATGGACTGGGATGTCGTTATTTCTTTGTTGAGTTGCATCTATTCAGCGATCACGAACCTACAAACGGGGCATTTTCCTTGGCGTTTCACCCATGGCACAATGCATTCTTCATGAAACATATGGTTGCAAGGCGTCAACGTCACAAACTGCCTAGTCTCGAAATCTTCCAAGCAAACCGCACATCTCTTCCCATCGTCGTCTTGGTGAAAGCTTCCAACGTTGCTGTCACTAGACTTGACGCTCAGCCTCCTGATTATATTACTCATATGTGGGCTGTAGAGTTGTTTTCTCAGCTTGTTGATTACCTGCTTTTGTTGTTGTGGGGTCAACATTGATTCCTCCTCTTGAGTGTACCTTGGTCCTTGAAACGCCGGAGGGGTCTCAGGCATCGGGGTTCGAGTTCCAGGATATGTATCATAGTCGTCTATGAGCAGTAATCGAACCGAAGGCCGACGGTCCGCTACTGATGGGAAGCTGCATATATCAAGTGTGATTTTCAAATATAACATTACTTATAGGAAAAAATGCAATTTACCCTCCCCTGTTATGGGAAATGAGAAATTTACCCCCTGTGAGAAATAAAGAATCAATTTACCCCCTGTGTTATTACACACGTCCCATGTCCATTTAGGCATAATTTTTTACCAATAAAAATACTATTTTATTATATTTTTAATTTAATATATATATATTTATAAAAGTAATATTTAATATATTAAATATTATATATTTAGTTATAAAATAATATATATATATATATATATAGTTCCTTTCTTCTTGCCCGGACTATGGTCGTCGTTGCCCTACTGCTACATCTCCCTCCCCTCTCATCTCTCTCACCGCTGGCGCCCCCTCCTCTTCCTCCCCCACCACCCCCAGCCACCCAGATTCTCCATCCTCCTCCCCTTTCCTCCTTCCTCTTTCCCCCTTCGCCACCCTCTTCCTTTGCCCCCTTCCTACTCTCAGATTCGCCGCCACTCCCTCTGTCGGTTCTCTCTCTCTCTCTCTCTCTCTCTCTATATATATATATATATATATATATATTATAAAATTTAAATATAATATATTCAAATTTAATAATATATAATATATAATTTTAATTTATAAATTTAAATTTAAATTGTTGACTTGAACAGGTAAATCTACACCGTTGATTTATTAATTAAATTTGAACTATAGATTGATAAAGATCCAATGATTATTAAATAAAGACATAAATATTATTTTAAGTTTGAAGTTAAAAAATACGGGTGTGATTCACGAAACGGGTCCGGATGAGGTAGATTGCTATTTAATCTGATAACACAAGATAAGTATCCTTCTGAAAATAGTGTAACAATTGCAAGAAATTTCGAGTTTTTTGATTAAAAACTTACGTTCAATTAATTACATGAAATGTGTGAGTTTGCAAACCCTATAATTTACTTGAATTTGATACGAATCAAATCAGAACCAAAAATTCAAACCTATTAAAATATGGAAAAGATTTTGCTTGGAATAGACTCGACCAAATCTAAATCAATTATATGATATGTACAATATGTTTGTTATATAATTGGTGTACATTCAAAAAATTAACTAATCACATAGTAAGTATATCAAACTTGTTATGTGATTGATTTGGTTCCCCTATCTCTAATTTGGGCAAGAATGTTTAAAAAAATACAAGGCTTTTGCATGATAATATAACGGAAAAACTGAAATTTTGGTCAAATAACTCAAGAAAAGTGGTATTTTTGATCCTATACAAATTCTTTTCATAATTTAGTTTTGTAACTTTATAATTTTGACAATTTTAATAATGTTTTTTTGCCAAGTTCAACCCAAAAATTATATATGACTTGCATTAGATCCAATTAAATTGTAATTTTAGTCCTATAAATAAATTATACAGGACCAAAAGTGCAAAACTCTCCTTCATTACAGGACTAAAAATGCCAATGCCCCTAACTGACAAGACAAAAATTAAAAATTATAATTTAATTGGTTAATGTACAAGCCACATGCAATTTTCCAGCTGAATTGATTGAATAAGAATGAAAAATTGTCAAAATTTTAAACTTCCAGAACTAAATTGCTAAAATCAATTCCTGCAGTATGCAGGACAAAAAATACCGAACTCCTTAAATTACAGTATTAAAACTACATGATGGAGATGCAGTGTTGTATAGTAAAACACAAGAAATCATTCTAAATTGGAAAAAATGCAATTTACCCCCTGTAATATGATAAACGAGCAAAAAAAAAACCTTCCATTAAAAATAAAATAGCAAATTACTTATATGTTCTGAAAAATGAAGAAAATTACCCCCTATCGGGAGCAATTGATAGGGGGCAATTTGCTTTACTTTTTAAAACACGGAGAAAAATTTACTAATTCTTTTTTCATAGAAGGTATTTACTCATGTCACATAAATTGCATTTAACCCATTCTAAGTCACCTGGCTAAGCCATTATTAGGTCCTCTTATCGATCTCTCCTCATGAAACCACCGTGGATCTCTCGTTCTTCCTCTCTGATTCTGAAAACAAAACAAACCAGAAAAAGACGCAATGAAACGTATGATCAAGCTACAACATCAATACAGAAAGATGCCAAATTTTTATGTTTATATATATATATATATATATAGAGAGAGAGAGAGAGAGAGAGAGAGAGACTGAGGCAGCAAACCGGAGTTCTTCGTGGGGGAAGAAAGTCTGATAGATTAGTAGGCAGATAGATCCAGTAGTCAGGTTCAGGCTGCCAACTCTCCGAGGGCCGACTGCTCCGGGAGCCTCCACTCATGGTGGCTTCAGACGTGGAATGGAGGCTTCAGGGCGAGGAATTTTATTTATCAACTTTGTCTACGTCATGGAATTTTTCTTGCTTTACCATGTCGCAAACGCGCGAAGTATCTTTTATCATACTTTTCGTGTGGCATATTAACGTCACATCCATAAGTATATTGTATATAGTCCCTTTTTCAAGTTTTCTAATCTAAAAATATTGTAGGGTACATTATAACAACCTTGTGAAATTTATAATAATTAAAATACCCTCTTGTTATTTGAAAAATTACAAATACCCCATGATATTTGATGAAGTTATATAATTATTGGATGGAGGTAAGCAATTGTCAAATTTGCCTTTACTTTTTTTTTTTCTTAATTTTAAAAAAATTATAAGTGGATGGAAAAAAATTTAAAATTATAAAATAATTATTCACTTAGTCCAGAAAAGAGATCTAGAAAATTCTAAAAAATAAATAAAACTATAATTCTTAGTTCACAAGCGCATTTATGTCAATTCACCATAAAAAATGAATAGAAACCTAACAAAACTTAATGGAATTGGCTAATTATTAGACTACCGTTAAAATTAGTGGAAATATTAATAATTTTTCAAACAACGAAAGAGTATACATGATTATACCAGATTTTAGGCGAGATCGTTGTAATTTAATTAAAATTATTATAATATTTTTTAATAGGATAAAAAATACGTATCAATCAATCATTAATATTATGTTAATTTCTAATACCAAAATGTGACTGACGATCCAAACTAATCTATCAACTTATCATTTTCTATAGTGGCTGAATTTGACATCTTTGTTCTTGCAAAGATGCTTTTGCTATGCGTGGTGTTGTTGTCTACGATAAAAAAGATTCACTTGTGGTTATGAAGCAAGGAATTTGATTCTGGCAAAAAATGGTTGTGCTGATCTTATTACGTTGTGAATGGGAAAGTTGCAAGCAATTCGAATGTGATATTACAAATGAGTAAATTATTCATTTATAAAAAGGATAAATAGTAATTTATCTTCATGTGTTTTTTGAAATACAACAATTTACCTCCTTATATTTTTTAAAATAAAGCAAATCAATTACCTGCTTAGACAGGAGGTAAATCGCTTTATTTTTAAAAAGTATACGCATAATTTTTTTACAGAGGAATAATTTACTCATTTTTAATATCACATGAGAGTAAATTACTTCTCACACCTTTTGGATATGGCAAGCTTGGAAACTGCAATCTTCACTCTCCCACGGTCGACGTTGCGTTGAGTCCACTTGCGAGTACGTCCTAAAAAAACCTTTTAAGTTATACCTGGATTTTTTGTATAGAAAAAAAAAGCAATGAATTATTATTAATTGAAATAAATTAATTACAATCATTCTTGTCGGACATACAATCATTACAACAGTCGTACTCTAACCAATATATCAAATAAACGCAGTAGAAACAACACCTACTATTACAATAGAAATAACAGCTACTGTTCAATAGACACAACATCCATAAATTGATTACAATCATTCTTCAAATGATCTTTAAGATCATGGAGTCTCAACTTTACTAATTGAACTAGACCTCATTGGCCCCCTTTGAAATTTGAAGTTTATCAAGTGTTGCTGCTGAATATCTGGATTGATTCTCTTAAAAAGTTCTCAATTTACAACTGTACACCTCTTGGTTGGGTTTGGATGAAAAATATTAATATCAATATAAAAAAATTGTATAAATATTTTATTTTACTCCTCATTCAACATTTCGTATAATTTTTATTGACATAGATGACCTATACTAATATCTTTATACTTGTAAATGGTAATTGTATCAAGGGAAAAATGCAATCTTAGTTCCTACTATGATAGGGGTTCGGCAATTTTGATCTCGTTTGAAATCAGATATCATAATTTGGTCCTACACTTAAAATAAATTTGCAAATTGAGGACGATTTCAATCAATTTTATCGAAATTCTCAATTTAATTGAATCATGTATTAGTCACATGGAATTTTTTGAAAAAATTTAACCAAAACTGTCTTAAAATTACTATTTTTTTTTTTTTTTTTTACAGAACTAAATAACGAAATTTAATTTAAAGAAGACTAAAATTATCATCGATTTTAATTACAGAATTAAAATACATTTTATTCCTAGATGTGAAGTGCTATATGACTTGCCGGAAAGTTGGCCATGAGGGAAAATACTCCAATTTATAATCAATTAAAATGGCGGAGTGCCCTTATCGATATACATATAACATATATATACATATATATATATATATATGTACTTAAAAATAATGAATATTGATATGATAATGATAATAAAATACAATTCTTTTATAACAAAACAATATCGTAGCAAAAAACATGAAATAACGTCATTTTCTTTAAAAGTATTGCTACGGGGTGAAATTCATAGTAAAAATCAGCTTGTTCGAATTATTTGGCGTAATGAAAAAATTGGTACAAAAATGCATTATATTTTTTTTTGGGGAATGTAAGTTTCATTAAGAAGTAAAAAAGTACAAAGGTACAATACAAACAGATGGGATCAACTAGCATTTCCCTCGACAGGCCAAGGGATCTGCCATAATCGATATAAGCCCTGAGTACTAATAGAGTGGCGCAATGAGGCACTAAGAATCCTCCGTGTGACTTCCTCAATCACTAGAGACACCACAGTGGAAGGTGCTCGGCTTTTATGTTGGAACTTACGAAAATTCCGTCCCTGCCAAATATGGTAAATAAGTGATGCTAATAGAGATCTGTATGCCGCATTTACCACATGTCTACCTCTCCGTCGGGACGTGGCCCACAGAATACCACGTTGCCACTCCACATAAGGCCATTGAAATCGGATGTGTCTTCTGATAGCAACAAGGCAGTATCTGGAGAATGGCAAGCAAAGAATAGGTGGTCGTGCGTCTCCAAGCTCCCATCAGTACATAGGATACAGTGTCCATCAAGATGTTGCAGCCATGGTTTATCCATAGTGGATAATCTCCCCAAAATAGCAAGCCATAAAATAAAGCAATTCCGTGGTATCCTAAAAGGACCTAAGAGCAGTGAGTGCCAACCTACCTTAGGTCCTGGCGCCGGAATAAGTGATAGGCTGCTGCATTGTTGAAGTCACCACCATTAGAATCCCAAGTGATGACATCACGGCCAGTATGAATGGGTGGAAGGTTTTGGATGATCTCCAAATATGCAATGTTAGTAATCAAAGGCCAGCTCCACATATTATCCTCAATAACCACACTCAGCGTAGCCATAGGGGTCGTGCCAGTTAGTTGAGAACCGCGAGGGAATCGGAGAATAAGCGGACCGAGGTCGTGCCATGGATCATGCCAAAGAGAGAATGATTCACCTGTCCCGATCTTAAACTGGATATGAGGGAGTAATGTACCTCGTAACTCAAGCATCTTCCGCCAGCTCCAGGCTCCTCTCTTAGCATTGACAGTCTATATAGAGGCATCACGGAGTCGGTAGAGTGTTATCCAATCAACCCATATGGATTCCTTCTCATGTTTGATGACTGACCAAAGGTGGCGACTCATAAGGGCTCGATTAAGAGCAAGGATGTCTCGTATGCCTTGGCCCCCTTCCTCAATAGGCTTGCAAACACTTTCCCATGCAACTTTTGGATATCCACTAGAAGAGTTTCCTTTCCAAAGAAATGTACGAATCCTCTTCACAATCTCCTTTATGACACCTTTGGGCAATAAGAAGGCCATTGCCCAGTATACCTCAAAAGCAAGAAGAACTGACTTAATCAGTTGCACTCGCCCCGCAAAGGAGAGACCGACACCATTCCAGCCACGAATTCGAGCATCAATTTTCTGCAATAGAGGCTGACAATCTAACAAGGTCAAGCGAGAGGCGATAAGTGGAAGACCAAGATACCTCAATGGTAGTCGTCCTTCCTGAAATCCCAGCGTTTCAAGTAGTGATGTCCGGACTCCATTTGCCGCTTTTGAAAGGATCAGATGGCTCTTCTGGGGATTTGTATGTAGGCCAGAGAGGGAGGCAAATAAATCCAGCCCACGTCGGAACAAGTCTACTGATCGGACCTCTGCTTTGCAAAGAAGGATGAGGTCGTCAGCAAAGCATAACTGAAAAAGTCCAGTTCCTTACATTGCCAATGATATGCAAACCCACCATCCTGCTCAATAACCTGCAGTAAAATCAGATGTAGGACCTCCATAACGAGCACAAACAGGTATGGAGACACGGGATCCCCTTGTCTAAGTCCCCGGGCCCCTGCAAAGAAACCATGTACCTCACCATTGAGGTATAAAGAGAAATGCGGTGAGGTGACACACTCCTCAATCCACTTATTAAAAGTAGGTGGAAAACCGAACAGCTGAAGCGTAGCCAACAAAAAATCCCACTCCACTGTATCATATGCTTTACGAAGGTCCACTTTCAATGCACAACGAGGGGGGAGGCGGCACTGATTATATCCTGAAAATAATTCTTGAGCCAACAAGACATTATCACTAATCGACCGCCCTGGAACAAACGCGGTCTGTGACGGGCTAATGATCTTGTCCAGAACACCCCGAATCCGAAGCACTAATATCTTGGTGATAATTTTGTATATGTCATTACAGCAAGATATAGGCCTAAAATCAGCAACTAGGGACGGAGCACATACCTTAGGAATCAGTGTGATTAGCGTGGCATTAATTTGTTTAAGCAGACGACTCGTAGTAAAGAAGTCCATCACAGCAGCAGTAATTTCCTCCCCTACAACCGGCCACGCTGCTTTAAAGAATCCTGATGAATAGCCATATGGTCCCGGTGCTCGGTCTTCTTCAATATCAAATACCGCTGTTTTGACATCATCCTTATTAATAGGGCGAATTAATAGGCTGGCCTCTTCGTCCGTGACTATGTGTCGTGCCGAAGGCCTCAAGTATCGTAAATCCATAGCCCTATCAGTCCGATCACCACCCAACAGCCTCTGATAGTATGCAATAAATTCATTATTGATATCATTCGGCTCCATAAAAGTATTACCAGCCTCATCAAATATCTGAAAGATTCGCTTGTTCGCTCGTCTAATGGCCACCTTATGGAAAAAGACTCGGGAGCATTGATCGCCGCCCTTCATCCACTGTATCTTAGCTCGCTGTTGCAACATGACCTGTTCGATCTTAACAGCTTTCAGGAAAACAAGTCTGCAGCATTGCTCCAAATGCAACAGTAGGGGGTCATGGCGATCCTCTTGGAGGAGTCGTTGATCGATTTCCAAGAATTCCCCTACTAGTTTGACATTGGCCGAGAGGTCCCCTTTCATCTTTCTTTGCTGTCGAAAGATCGACTTTAAGGCCTTAAGCTTCCTGGTAATTGAGTACATCGGCGTGCCCACTATATGATGCCGCCAGATGTCTTGCACAGAAGCAATAAACCCCGGTGATAGAGTAAGATAATTGTCAAAATGAAACATACTCACCGGAGGACGTCGACAATCACCACGCAGGACTAACGGGGAGTGATCAGATGTCCTCGAAGTGAGGCAATCATAGAAAACATCTGGCCACTGTTCCATCCATTTGTCATTGGCTAGGAAACGGTCCAACCATTTCCAGAGGCTGCGGCCATCATTACTACAATTATGCCACGTGAAACGTTCCCCTCGCATAGGCAGTGCAATGAGGCCAGTGTTCAGGATACACTCATTCATTGCCAATCTGATATCAGCAGAAGTGCAACAGACCTCACTCAAGTCCCGAACTGCATTAAAATCTCCCCGACTAGCCACGGTTCATTGTTAATTGAGCCTGAAATATTAGATAATGCCTGCCAAAGTTCTCGTCGGGACCCCACATCATTGGCACCATATGACACAGTAACCAAGACATAGATATGGGAGCTACGAATAAAAATTCGACAGTGGACAAACTGAACACCAATATCCATAATAGCTACATCAAGAAAGTCATCATCCCATGCAAGCCAAATACGATTACCAGCACTGTTATAATAGGAAAACCATTTCCACCTAGGCAGAATACCATTTTGCACACGGGCAGCATTTGATAAAGTCACACGTGTTTCAAGTAAGCCAAGAAAATGTAACCTGGAATTCATAGCCAACTCCCGAACGGCAATCTGATGGTCTCGCCTATTCAGACCCCGAACATTTCATACAACAGCATTCAACATGGATCAACACCGAGGGGGCTGCTTTCATTAGGACCCCGAGACGAACACTCCGCATCATCATTAGTGGACTGTAATAAATCAAAGGTATTAAATAGCATAATTTGTTTACCCTTATCCTTTATCACAACATCCGATTCCATAATAGTCTCATCCTCAAGAGGCTCAGGTATAGGTTCAACGATCGAGATCGAGGCGGAAGTAGCCACATGCTTCGGTTTTTGAACATAGACAGCAACAACTGGTTTCGGGGGCCTATGTAAGACACAAGCTGACGTTGCATGACCCAAGCTATGGCACGAAGTGCACTTCGGGGGAAGCCATTCGTACTCCACATCAACCTTGCTTGCCGACTCTCCATTTTCCAAAGGAATCATAATAATAACATGTCGGGGTAATTTGGAGCTAATATCAAACATGACGGACACACGAGCAAAATCCAACCTCGTGCATGCTCGAGTAATCGCGTCAGGATACAACGGTTTACCAATCCCACTAGCCACAGTGCTCAATCCGTCAGTTGTCCACAGCTCGACCGGCAAATGTCGCAATTTAATCCACACAGGGACCTGTGTATGCTTTAGTTTCCTCAATGCCATGCTCGGTTCCCATTTTTGCAAAACGATGGGCTGACCTTGGAACAGCCATGGCCCCCCTTCAATCACTTCTTCCATGGCCGCTTCCGTTTTGAATTGGAAGAAGTAAAACCCGGTCACTGTAGCCGTAACCTCCCGGACAGCCGGCCATATAGAACGAACATAGGCATTCAAATGATGGAAATATGGTCGTTTACCAAGAAAGTAACCGACGGCAGTCGTTTTCCAGCGAGTAGAACCATTCCAAATCAAATCAATAGAAGGCCGAACAACAACCTCACCGTTTTGTAGCGAAGGAGGCACAAAGGACAATGTTTTACGAGATGAATTATGGAATCCTTCGGTTATCTTGTCACCTAACGACAAAGAATTTGAGCAAGGCGTTAACGGGACATTACCAATGAAAATTGTCGATGCTGGATCAGCTGCCTTGTTGGGAGACGTGGCCAGTCCGGACAGTCCATCACCGCCGGTTGCGGCCGCTGGCGACCGCGAGTACGGACCTGTCGGAGTGTCAATAGCATTCGGAAAACTGCCGGCTGTTGGAAAAATTGAAGGTGCAAGAGTCTGGCCGGAATGGTGTGCTACGGTCGTGGCCGCGGGTTGCAGTAACGGTGAAACTTCACCCCTCGGTGGAGGCAGCAGCGGGCTCGCATCCACAGGCGGCGGGACATAGACAGAATTCTGTCCGGCCAAGGCTGTCGACGGCGGAGAAAAATCCATCGAAGCCGAAGGCTGAAAAACCCTAAGCTCTGCCAACCATTGCGGGGAGGAAGACGAGCCGTCCATGGCAAGCGACGGAGCAACGGTCGAGGGTGTCGGCGGCTCGGGACGCGTGGTGGGCAGCGGAGCAACGGTCGAGGGGGGACAAGCCGACATGCATTAATGGCTTGCCAACCCGATGGCGGCGACGCGGTAGGGGTCGAAACCCTAGCCGCAAAAGGTGCCCTAGCCGCAAACAATGTTCCAGTTTCCAAAGAAGGTGTCGGCGGCTCGAGACGCGTGGTGGGCGGCGGAGCAACGGTCGAGGGGGACAAGCCGACATGTATTGATGGCTTGCCAACCCCGATGGCGGCGACGCGGTAGGGGTCGAAACCCTAGCCGCAAAAGCAACCCTAGCCACAAACGACGTTCCAGATTCCAACGCAGTTATCGGCAGCTCGAGACGCATGGCCCTAGGTTCAGGCGCCGCTCCTTAGAGGATGAGCGACGCCTGTTCTGCTGTGGGCAGTCTTGGGAAGCGGCGCGCCGGCCGTGTGACGATCGGGGCAAGGAATGGCAACGGACGGAATTCGCCGTGGATGGCGCCTCCAATCGAGTCATCGGCTCCAAACTTTTCCGACCAACGCCTCTTCAAATCCAACAACGCCGCCATGGAATCAGCGTCTTCATCGTCGATCACCCTCGAAGCGAGTAGAAAAAATTCCTTAAAGTTGAATTCTTTCTTGATTTTTTTGGCCATTGGAACAGTTGCCTCCACCGGCGGGTTCGTCGCCGGAACGTCCGTGACGCCATCGTCACCGTCGGCATCGCCGGCGTCCGCCATGGCAGCCATGGCCAAGGGTGCATGGGAAGAATTAGGGCTAGTGTGTGTAGGAGGTGTAGTGTGTGAGAGAGAACAGAAAGAATTTTCTATCATGTTTATTTTCTATCATTGATTCGGAGACCCATTATATTTTCTTATAGTGTTTATAGCCACCTCCCTCACCCGGATGGAGGAATCTATCCTCCTTTGGACTCTGATAACAATTACCTCCCTGGACCAAATCCCTTTTTTGTTGGAGATCACTCGTAGGAAACTAAGACTCCTTAGCGGCTGAGACGTGTCCCCCAAGCGGGTGCGGCTTATCACCCAAATACAACTTCTGCATTTTGGGAGACATTTTGGCTAAGCTAACCGAAACCCCAAAATCTCTAGACATCACTCATGACAGCAGGATGAATTCATGACTGAGATAGCTCGAGGAGATCTGGCCATGAGTTAGTAGTGTCCCCCTACATTTGGGTTCGCAGGACTCCTCGAGCCCCAGAATGCTCCCATATGGGTTTTCTTCCTTGCGAGAGCCTTCTTGGTATGAGTGGGCATTGAGTCGGGTTTTTCGATTCGGGTTCGAATAGTTCAAATTGGATTCACAAAATTTCGAGTAGCTAAAATAGCTACCTGATCCGACCTTAAGTTAAATTGGGTATCAGACAGTCAGGTATATTGGATACCCAATTTTATTTTATTTTTATTTTTTGAAATCAATACTTTTAAAAGACAATTAATTTAAAACACAAAAAATGTGTTACAATGTACATTTGATTATGAGGCACACTTGTATGCCTCTATATGGAGGCTATTCGAAACATTTGAATGCAATGAACTTTATTTTCATTTAGAGGCTGCTCAAAGCCTCTCTTCACTTAATTTTTTTTTAAATTTATTAAATTTTAGTTTTAAAATCCTTTAATATATTTCCTTAATCATTTAGTATTTTAAAAAAAAGTTTAAAAAAATAAAAATTTTATTAAACAATAGAAATTAATTAACCATTATAAACTAAACATATAAGAAATTTAAACATTAAACACTAATGTTTTGGTTAATTAAATTTCTTTCACTTTCTTGTTGTAATATTTTAGGGTTTGTAAAACCATAAATTGCAGAAACAAGAGAAACATAAAATAATATTTTGAAAAGGATAGTTTGATAAAAAAGGAAAAAAGAATAGCATGACTGGTCATCAAATAAAAACAATAAAGGGTCAGCTGATTGAGAGACAACCTATAAGTCTGGGCTACCTCAGCATAAAAAGAAAAGACAGGACAACAAAGACTACCCCTCATCTAGGTAGCAGTAAAAAACAAAGGTTTTCTGGAGGACGGTTCTGAACTTCTCGCGTAATTGGTAGGCATCATGCTTCTTGAAAGTAGAGGTGAACGATTCTACAAAAATAGAACTCGCGTCCTTGACCACCCCTATCTCATCTAAAGGCAGCCTCATCTCCACCCTAGGGAGGGTTTTCTCTGGTTCACATCCTCTCCCTTCCTAGAGAATACCTCCTTCTCCCTTATCTCTTGCTCTCTCTTAAGTTCCTTTTAAGGATGGCAATTGAATTTGATTTTTTTGGGACTCGTCGCGGATGGGGTGAGTTTGGTACTCATGTTATTGAGTCCGGGACGGGTCCGAGTCCTAAACCATTGGATATGGCCAGGTCCAGAGCAGATTAGAAGTTTTGTACTAGACCCGCCTCGTCCTATTTTTTTAATTTTTTTTATTATTTATTTATTCATATGTAATACATTATTAATAAAAAAAATATGATATTATAGGTAAATTTTTAAATAATTTTGCATATATCCAACTTTATATATGAAATGTTCCCAAAAAATAATTGAACGTATTATTTATATTATATAATTTATTTTAGATAATAACAGATTATGTTAAATTACCTAAAGTTACAATGATATTTAGTATTACTTATAAAATATTAGTTGAATATAAATTATATAATCTTTGTATTATATAATTCATTTTAGATGAAAAAAAAGAACTATGTTAAATTACTAAATTTAAATTGATATTACTTAATTATAAAAAAACAAAAATTTGAATCGGGTGGGGCGGGGCGGGTCTTGGGTCTGAGTTTCACGAAGCAGGGTAGGTCTCAGGTTTAGACAGACCACCCCATTGCCATCACTAGTTCCTTTCCCCTTGACCCTTCCTCCTCTTCTGGAGGTTCATGTATGAGGAGGCGGCCACTAGCCTTAGCCGCTTAAAGGTGCTATCGCCTCAGTAATCAAGAGAATGAAGGGTTACGATGATGCCCTCGAGTTGGCCTCAATTGGGTCATCATTCGGAATGGAATGATTTAATCCCATGAATCAAGTCAACTATTTAGAGGACTCCATTTTTTTTCAGAGAACAAAAACCCAAAAAACCTAAAATAAGAGTTAACAAAAAAAAAAAAAAGAAAAAGACACAAGAAGAGTAGAAAAGGAAGACTTACTAGAATAAAGAGGTGAAAGAGAAAAGTTATGAACGGAAAAATCACTCAGAGGATGATTGCAAGTGCAAAGAAAGGAATGAAGTCGTTTTAGAAGAAAGCTATATAGTATGTGGAAGGGAACGCCTTGAAACCCTTTCCCTTCTTTAAGGAAAGAGGGAAATCGGTTATGGTCACTTCCTGCATGTGGGGGAGACAATTATTAGTAACTGCCAGAAGCACGACTTTGATCCCATGACCACACGTCATCATGGCATTGCAGGCCATCGAATAACTATCGAAAGAAGGGTCGTGTCGCCTGGAAAAATAGTCACTCTCTACTAAGCTCATAGGAAGAGCTTGGGGGCTGAAGATACCTAATCCCAACTAAGGCAACTGATCTCAATGAGGGGTCTCTCCACCAACGAAGGGACCTACTCTATAAATGACCACAATTGTCGATATTAGAGTAGGGAAGGCTAAATAATACAACAAAAATGTTAGACCCCAATAGCCCAGAATGGAGAAAGACTTAAGAGCACAAAGGTATTGACCCAAAAATGAACAAGAAGTCCTAGTCGTGGAGGAAACTCCCCGAGGACAAGCCTAAGCCCAAAAGGGCTACCAGCTGGCTTACATAGATTCCAGGTTGTCCCTCCAGGAAAAGAAGGCAAACACATGGCTAGCTTCTTGAGCAATTAAGACGCAGGAGGAACAAAGTACTCGCCAGATCACTATGGCGTCTAGGACCACCAAAGGGAGAGATTCGCTTAACTAACTCGCTTGAAAGAAGGGGATCCATCTTATTTACAAGAAGATCTATATCCACAGGTAGTAACTCCTTGTGAAAAACGCGATTCAGCCAAGGAGGACTCCTCCCCACGGTAAGGGCACCGACTGTAAATAGGCCCTTTGGCTCTTTTAAATAGGTAACGTCTCTTTGATACTTGATCACATAAGCTATAGCACTCAAACACCATTCCTTTCATTTTTAATATGTGTTGGCAATTCGTTGCATTCGTCATCATCAGTGTTTACAATCATTTATTGACTTGAACTTCGAAGTGATAACATATTTTTTTATGGCGCCCTTTCCAAAGACTTGCAAGAACTAAAGCCTAAAGACTAATTCAGACCTATGCACACAAACAGCCTTTTGCTAGCATCACATATTATATGGGCAGACCTTGCGAGCTAGCTCCTACTTATTTCGGGGGATTTTGTGTAGTCGACTAGGGGACTTTCCCAAGTAGACTCCAAGTTTTTGCCCTCCTCCATATGAGGAAACTTTTAGTGTAGCTGATCAAAAAACCAATTAGAATAGTTGTTTTTGTAGTCAATCTCTACAATTTTCTTAAAATATAATATTGAAAATCATGATTAAAATAAAGTTTATTTGGCCTCCTTTGTTGTGTTTACTTATTTCTCTTGCCATACATATCGGGATAAAGCCCACAAACCGCGTAAACCAATAATGTTAGTTGGGCATATGATGGCAACTATAAAACCAACTTTCGAGGGTTGGTTTGAAATATCCAAAGTCGAAAACCCTTGAAATAGGGAATCAAGGGCTCTATAGAGACTCGCACTATATAATGTATCCATTTGTTGGGTGTCAAGTTTCATTAACGGCAGACATATGATGTCTATGAGTTTTTAGTTGTTGCTTGACAACAACAAGGGGTTGTCAAGTTGATTGAATTGACTCGCAAGAGTTGTCACATGAAAGCAAATATATGAGGCATAACCGATATGTCTTAAATTCCTCATATGTGATAGTACAAGATTTAGTATTTAGACTTGAGGAGCTACAGTAACCTTGTGTGTGGGGAGACTATATTTGAGTTTTGGAAAACCTGACTGTGTTTTATTTTGGTCACCAAAAGCGCTAATCTAGCAAAACAGAACACATATGGGAAATGGTGTGTTTCAAGATAGAATTCATCGCCCTTCACGTGATGACGGTGATTTTCTATGTTCTGTAAAGTGTATTAAACTCCATTAAGCCTGTGGGCTTCATTGACAATCAAATAGAAAAGAAATTTTCTATATTGATCAAGGGAGATATAAAATTAGAATAGATTTTACTTTTATTTCATGTATTAGATCCAAATAAGATCAACTTATATTAAAATTGTAATTAATTCATTTCAAGCCCAATGCAATACAATTTGATTTAAGTCCAACAAAATTTAAATTATCATTACATCCGATTCAACTCAAAACTAGTTGAATTTGGTGGACCGATCACATAGTTTTTTATCCCAAATAGCCACTCTAGTTTTCACTTTGGTCAAGTCCTTTTGAGTGCCAATTACCACCTCTCACTTCCCTCTTCTATAAGAATTATATAAATGGTTGGAGTCAAACCAACACATCATTATTAATTTAAGTTTATTTGAATTATCGAACATAAAAAATTATTTTTGGATATGATTTTATTTTTTATCTAATCAAAATTAAATGAGATTAATTGGATCAAACGCGATTCAAACTCGAATAATATGAGACGTTTTAAGTATTTTTTTTTATTGTTTTTGGCTAATCAAATCAAACTAGAGTCGAGTTTCAAAGTTTTTAGAATAAATTTTTTTATTCAAGTTTGATTTGTTAAGTTTGATAAATCAAAGTTCGAATGAATTTTTACCGATCGATATCAATGGAGTATATATTGAATAATTTGACTTATAATTTTGCCCTACTGTAGTACGTGGTCGCTTATTATCCAGATTGGAATTTTCAATTGCAATTTATGTTGTATTTTGAGTATAATTTTTTGTTTCTAAAAATCAAATTAGTGACTTAATCTTTATACACTTAACGTCCGTATTCATGTCAAATAAAATTGAAGATAAATATGAATTGCATATGAATCCAACGTGCTTATTTGCCATACAATTAAGGAAAAAATGCGAGCAGTCTCATTGTGATATTGCAAATGAGTAAATTAACTCCCTATAAAAAAAATAGCAACTTATTCCTTTATGTTTTTAAATATGCAGCAATTTACCTCTATGTGTTTTTTAAAATGAAGCAATTTACATCACTATTTAAGGAGATAAATTGCTTTATTTAAAAAAACATAGAGAACTAAATTGCTATTATTTTTTTATAAAGAAGTAATATACTCATTTATAATATTACATAGAAGTAAATTATATTAAATCCTATAATTAAGACTTATCAACCATAAGGGTTGGGCCAATAAATGTTTTAGAAGAGGAGAACCGGAAACCGTTCGCCATTGCCATTATTGTCAAGACATTATAGTAAGTTTCAAAAAGTGCTGGGTAAAATATTACATGATTTTCTGCAAGAAAGCAACCATATATCAGTACCAGAAAAGTAGAACAAGAAACTATTACCGTAGAAAAATCACGATGGAACAAGAAACGGACACGAAGACGCATATTCTTGCAATCCCTTTCCCTCTACAAGGCCACATAAATCCGATGGTGCAGCTCTGCAACCGCCTTGTGCCGAGACGAATTCACGTTACATTAGTCACCACAGTTTCCATCGGTGCAAGCCTGCAAATTCAAGCATGCAGCAATACTATGATAACCATAGAAACAGTTCCTGATCCCCCCATCGACGTACGTGAGAACTTAGACGAATACGAAATCTCCCATAGGAGATTCAGAGCTGCAATTACGAGTGGCCTTCCTGGCATTATCCGGAAGCAGAGGGACGCTGGCCTCCATTTCAAGGCTATCGTGTATGATTCGTTCATTCCCTGGATGTTGGATGTAGCCCACGAGAGAGGTATGAAAGGGGCTGTCCTTTTTACTCAACCTTGCACTGTTTGCTCAGTCTACTACCACATGCACAAGGGCAGCCTGGAGATTCAACGTGACGAGGTTTCACTGCCCGGGATGCCGGTCTTGGGGTTGAAAGATTTGCCGTCTCTTGTGTGTGACATGAGTTCTTATCCATCTCTTCTGGAGGTTTTTGTGAAACAATTCTCGACTTTTGAGAAGGCTGACTGGCGCTTGTTCAACACTTTTGACAAGCTTGAGGAAGAGGTAAGTTCCTATTATCAAGGGGGTTAAATGTTAATGTCAATTTACTGAAAAATTTATCCTAATCAGATTTGACGAACCAAATCAATTACATAGTGTGTAATAAATTTGTTACGTGGTTGGTCACTTTTAATGGATTATGTTTAAGCCAAACACGATTTGAGTTAGAATTTTCCGTCAATTTGCCTATGAAATATAAAAGGGGAAACAACAATTTTTCATCCTGTAACTTAAGGTCTTTCCACTTTTTGTGCTATTAGTTATAAAATTCTCACTTTTGATCCTATAATTTTTTAAAACTAACACTTTTGGTTCCATTTTTCCGTTACATATTTAGAAATACTATTTCTCTAATACAAAATATTGTTCAAGAAATATTTCTTTAATGAGAAAAATACAAGTAATTCCCTCTGATATTGCAAATTACCTCGTACGAAAAAAATAAAAAATTATCCCCATATGTTTTCAAAATATAACAATTTACCCTCATGTATTTTTTAAAATGAAACAATTTACTTCTCATGAGGCTAAATTGCTATTATTTTTTTATAAGGTCTAATTTGTTCATTTCCAATATCACATATGTAAATTGCATTAAAAACTTTCCTAATATATAGTCATTTGAACTCTTTGAAGATTTGATATGATTTAGGCACAAAATATGAAATTCATTAGTGAAATGAAAGTAAAAACTTCTTAATTTTCTGCAAATGCTTTAACCACACTGCTGGAACTATCCTGACAGATCCTGAAATGGATGGCAAACAAGTATCCCATCCGGACTATAGGGCCAACTGTTCCATCTATGTACACGGACAAGAGATTACTAGGAAACTATGATTATGGCCTCAGCTTCTTCAAGCCAAACACTGATTCTTGCATGAAATGGCTGGACAAAAAGGAAGATCGTTCCGTTATCTACGTATCGTTCGGAAGCTACGCTGATCTAGTCGACAAACAAATGAGGGAAGTCGCCTGGGGCCTGATTAACAGCAAATTCAGCTTCCTATGGGTGGTAAGAGACACTGAAGAGAGCAAACTTCCTCGAGACTTCACATCAGAGCTACACGACAACGGCCTGATTGTGAACTGGTGCTCTCAACTAGAAGTCCTTTCTCATCGAGCAATCGGGTGTTTTTTGACACACGGTGGGTGGAATTCGACGTTGGAAGCCTTGAGTTTAGGAGTACCTATGGTAGTTATGCCCCAATGGACCGATCAAACGACGAACGCCAAGTTAGTAGCCGATGTCTGGAAAATT
Organism: Sesamum angolense; assembly: GCA_034509725.1. Taxonomy (NCBI): domain Eukaryota; kingdom Viridiplantae; phylum Streptophyta; class Magnoliopsida; order Lamiales; family Pedaliaceae; genus Sesamum; species Sesamum angolense. The sequence goes on from JACGWL010000660.1 coordinate 42,346, forward strand.
GGAGTACGCGTGACGGCTGATGAAAATGGGATTGCCATGAGGGAAGAAATAGCAGCAGGAGTAAACGACGTGATGCAAGGAGACGGAGGCTTGTGATTCGAAGAAATGCCGTGAAATGGAAGGATTTGGCAGTAGAAGCAGTCGGCGAAGGTGGAAGCTCGGACAATAACTTGACGGAATTCGCAATGGAACTTCTAAGGACATAACTTTATTGCCATTTTCAGTTTTCTACGTACCATTGTGTAAGCCTTGGAACATCAGTTTGTTCAGAGTTGGCAAGAAGATTAAACTTGCCTTCTGATTTTCAGCAGACGACGGAACATCAATCGATTTTCAGATGCGTTTTAAGAATGCAAATGTTGGCGTTTTTTTATTTATTGTTCTCGTAGCGTGTCTTGATATCCGAGCGATACCGATTCTTTCATTCTTAAATTTTTACTAACTTAAAATTATTTTAATTTTTTAAAAAATATTGCAGTTTTTGTCCTATATGTTAAGGCTTTTTCAATTTACTCAAGTTAGTTATGATTTCTCATTGCATCCAATAACTTGAAAATGTTCTAAATTTTAGTCCTGACATGCATTTTTTCATCCAATAATTAGCGGAGCCTTTAGCAGGTTGTTATGGAGGCACGTGTTTTCCTTGTTAATTATTGGACGAAAAATGTACGTGAAAATTAAAATTGAAATTTTTTCAAATTATGGGATGTAATGTGAGAATATTATAAAAAAATGGGACTAAATTGAAAATTACCCTAATTTATTTATTATTTTTATTTTTATTTACTATTTGCAAAAACTTGTACATTTACAAAAGTAATTTTTGTAAAACAAAATTGAAAGTTGTAGCAGAATCAAAAGTGGGTAATATTTATAAAAATAAATAAAAAGCAAATAAAAGCTAAATTGGATAGTGTTTGAAGAAAATTTTACTTTTAAAACAAACTTAGTTGATCAAGACCGCTTTGTCCCTATATGTTAAAAAGATATAATTTTTTTGCTTATTATTTCACTTATTGTTTGTCAATAAAATTATTTTTTATTTCAATTAGTATATTTTATATTTAATTTTTAAAAATAAAATATATTTAACTTTATAATACTCCTACTAAGTAATATAATTATAGATTCATACAAACTAATTAAACTTACATGATTGCAAAAAAATATTTATTAATTAATCAAATTATAATATGTGAACAAAATAATAAAATTAGATGATATAACAAATAAAATATAAAATATTAAAATGTGAAAGTGTAAATTTAATTATTATCAAATTATTCAAAATATTTTGAAAATAGAAATATCAACTTTAAATATGCAATTTAAAAATAAATTAAAAACGATAATGTTGAATTAAGATTATTATAATAAGAGTAAAGTAGTCAAAAGTAAAGTTGAATTTATTTATAAAAAAATCAAGCAGCTAGAAGCACCCCTTAGAGTGCTTATAGCTTTCGGCCTAAAAGCGTTTTTTTTAGTCGTTTCAAAAGCGGAGCTGGCATCCCACAACCTCAAAAGTGATTTTTTTAAGTGTATCTGGGAACAAAGCGGTCAAAGAAACCTATATATGAATTTATGGAGGCTTAAATTTATTTTTGAAAGCATGTTGGGCTTGATCATAAGCATAGAAAAAAGATAAACGACTATATGTTTTCTCTGAAAGGGCAAAATAGTCATTAATTAAGCCTAAGGACCAAAATTGTTAATATTTAAAAGTTGAAGGACTAAAATCAAATTTCAATATATTTAGGGACTGAAAATAAATTAGTAACAATATATGAGGACCAAAGTTGTAATTACCCCTTTTAATACCATGCCCCAACTTTTGAAAATCATTTCAGCCCCGAAAAGATTGATTTTTTGCAGATCTAGTCCCATGGCTTGAAAATGGTATCAGAGCCAGGGTTTATTGAAGAAATTTATGTGTTAATATTATATTTAGATATTTTTATCCACTAACAGATGAGACTCTTTAAGAGAAATGGAACCGAACAAAAGTTAGAGTTGCGATGACAACAAGAAATATTTTCAGATTTCAGAAAAAACAAAAGAAAGAACCTTTTTTAGGGAAGTTCTGAAATTATGTGACAACAATCCATACAGGATTGACACGACTCTTTCCACGCCAAAAGAAAAACAAGAAATGATGACGAATTTTCAAGTCCGACAGATACTATCAAGAAATGCGGTGAGGCGTTTACACTCCACTAAAGTTCATGGTAGAATCTCAGCTAGGAGAAACGGAATGGGTAAATTCCTGCACGATTATAGTTCTAAAAATTATGATTAAAAGAACTGATTGAAAAGAACTAGAGCCGGACACCTCGAATATCTCACAAGATCTAAGAGAACTTCATAAAGCAGTTCAGGACTATGGACATAGGTTAATCCATATACCTATAAATATAGAAACCTTGAGCCTAAAGGTGGACGAGATCCTAAAGATCCTCCCAAATCTACACAAGGGTTTTACAGATTTGAAGATGAAAGTTACAGATTTAAAGAAAAACCAAAGGGAAGGCCCTGAAACATGAGCGGATCAGGAAGCCCTTGGACCAGTATCTTCCTTAAATCGTAAGGGAAAGGCCATCGTGATTCCAAAGCCAAAGACAAGAGATGATTTGATTATTGAAGCCATCGAATCCATAAAATAATGGAGGTAATGAGGGAAGATCTATAAGATCTATAGGAATTGGTTGAATCATTTTCTCAACTCGGGATTATGGACTTACTCAATATTCAAATCAATGAGATTACTCCAGTACTACCACCACCGGAGGGAAGCACAGGTTCCGATGATTCTTCACATGATCATCCAATGAGGGAAAGCTCAAATTTCCACACCAATGCTACACCAACGTTCGTGGAAACCAGACTTAAAGAGAATATAGGGAGAAATCTCAGGAAAGTGCCAGAAAATACACCTTAGGCAAGGACCATGCTCCAACACTTGCATCCATACGGCGCCATACTCAACTTGGATGTGATCGACTTCAGAAATATAGAAAAGATGATAGATGAGTGGGTTGCAATCATAAAAATAGTGACGACTACCTTAGAACTCGACAAAGAAAACTTCATAAAATTAGTGCAGTTGAGCTCGGAAAATTCTGTGAAAATCTGATGGGATAATACCCCAGAAGATACCAAAGCTAGTATCCTTACCAGATATTCAAAGAGCGCGATAGCAGATCGGCTAGGGAGGTTTATCAAGATACACTTCATCAGAGACAGATACTTCGGAGGAAATAGAGCAGAAAAAGCTAGGGAATACATACAAGCTCTGTTTAGCCTTGAGTTAAGGAGTATTTACGCAGTAGATGAATATATCTATTGGTTTTGTAAGTATTTTCTCCAGAATTGAGTGGAAATAGAAGTAGCAACTCCAATGTTCTTTGCAAAGATTTGCAGTCTATGGAGGAAAATGTTGATCTAGTCATACAAAATACCCAAAGGACAGTTGGATTCAGTTGTAATAAGCATGTCTTTTCTTAAAGACAAACTTAAGAATTTATGTTATCAACCATCCATCTAGAAAAAACATAAAGAGGTTGAGAGGTGAGATCAAACGAACCCCTATCTGTTATGATAACAATGATTTTCTTACAATTATAGAAGAATCAAGCGAGCCAAGAAAGAAGAAGAGGCAGAGTAGTGACTCCTATCCTATGAGCTCTAGACAAATCTCTTTCAGAAGAAGATCATGGTGGTCCAAATCATACAAATTGGACAGAGGATCGACCAACAAGGGCTTTATCCCAAGGATCTAGATGAACAGATGCAAGATCCACAGGAAGAACCCCTACAAATAGATCTTTCAAACGAGCCCATATCCGAGCCAATAAAAGTTTCAGGGCTACTGATAGTTTGTGTAATGATGTTGATATTTTTTGGAGATGTATATATAATTTTACAAGATAGAATAATTTATTTAAATAAACCATAAATCAGGAGGTGTAGATATAATTATCCAAAACAAGTAGAATCTTTGTTGATATGAATTTGTTCTTGGCATGTATATGTAGCTGAGTGTATTGTGTATTACGTGCGCAAGTTATTTCTCTGCACTCGTATAACTTATTATGGTGTTCTATATACTTACAGGTGTAGATGCTCAGGAGACTACCGACCAGACAGTCCTCTTAAATCAATCTTCTCCCGACATTGAGAACCTATAGGACCATGAGAAGTCACTAGCTTGTAGCTTATAAGCCCATCTAGTAAGCTCTTTTTTCTTTTCTTTTCTTTTCGTTTTCGGATAAATTACGATTACATTTCTTAAAATTTGATATAATTATAAATACTCTCTCATTGTTTGAAAAATTATAAAATACCCCCCTCAAATGAAAAATAAATATATAGCCCTAGATGGTGAATTGGACATTACTATTTTACCCTAGTTGAATTTTTTTTAAAAAATATATAAAAAAATTGAGGTTGGGTAAAATAAATAATTTAGATGAAATATTAGTTCATAAAAATATTTTATAAAATTATAAAATATACACAAAATTGTAATTTAAAATTTAAAAGGACATTTTGATCAATTCACTACAAAAATTGGATGGAAACATAGGGGAACGGGCTCAAAACGGACATTAAAATAAATAGGGTATTTATAACCTTTCAAACAAAAAAGAAGTAATTATAATTATGCTGAATATCAGGAGAGATGATTATAATTTACAATTTTTTTAGGCCTTCTTATAAAGCTGTTTATCTATATATCAGGTCATGTGCATTCTCTCTCTCTCTCTCTATTATTCATTTCATTTATGCTTCTAATAAACTATTAATTAATAATGTAGGCTTAAATATATTTTTGGTCCTACAATTTTAACACTCTGATAATTTTATTATTTTATCTTTTTAGAGTTGCAAAATAGTCCTGTAATTAAATATCGCAATCTTAGTCCTTTCAGTATCGAATTTTGCAGAAATTATTGGAATAAATGATATGCTCATCTCGATTTAATGTTTTTATCATTCTTTTTGTAGAAATTTAAAAAGAATCCTAATTTTTTTTGAAAAATAAGTTGGAAATACACATTAACTTTTGTCTCTAGTCATCATGCGGAAAAAGGGGAAGAATATAACATGACAGATTGAACAGAGGGAAAAAGTACAAAGCAAAAGAAAACAACGCTAGAGGAAGGAGTTGAACCTTCGACCTTGTGGTTAACAGCCACACGCTCTAACCAACTGAGCTACTCCATCAAATATTTTAAACTTATAAATTATTAATCCTCATCTTCATCCTAACTGAAACTAGTAGAAGTGTGGGAATTGTCTAAAATGAATTACTTAACAAATACAAATAATTACACTCTCTTCCCCTAAAATTAAGAATAAGTACACGTAGATTTTCTATGATTTGAGAAATTATATCTACTATTCTTAAAATTTGCTTCCGTCTAACAAATAAGTCCTCCATTAGTTTAGATTCATCGAATTTCTTGATATTAACAAAAAAATTAAAAATAAATCTATATTTAACCCCTATTGACTTATTACTAACTTATTAAATGTCAAATGAATCTTTTTATTATCAAAATACCCTCATACGTCTTAACATATTAATTCATGTGAGAAGGTATATCTTCACCGTTATAAGGATAGTTTAGTCCAAAAAAAAATTGTTTGACCTATAATAAATCAATAATAAGTTCATTGAGGGTAAATATCAATTTTCATTCATTTTTTTTGTTAATATTAGTAAATTCTGTAAATTTTGACCAACAAAAAAATTTATTTATTAAACAAAAGCAAATATTAATAATACAATATTGCATATGCAACGCCACTGTTGTTTTATCTACTACACAAACATTTTTGTCAGGTGAGGGATTTAATCACCAATACTTAGTCAAATAAACATTCCAATTCTTTTTTCTGCCCAAACTGACCTCTAAATAGATAAACCTTAAACCCGCAAAATACTGATAGTAACAATAACCCCACGGTGGTTTATCTATGTGAGACGAAGTGTAAGTTTATGCGAGCGGCATCGGAAAGCTGTCGACAGCACAGCTCCACGGGTTTAATATTTCGATTTATGGGTATTTATTGTGATATTAAAGTATTGTTCAATATAAATAGGAAGTACAACAAATACATAAGTCAATGATGAATATTTACTAGCACTCTTCATTTGAATCATATTACTTTGATAAAAATTGACGAATAGCCCCAAAACAATCAATTTAATTGGCTTTCTAGTCACCTATTCTTAACATGACTAATTAATACGTAGAGATGGACTAGAAATAATTACTTGAACTACTTATGATTTTGGGCTCAATTAATTATTAGTGGGTTAGATTCATTAATTAATTAAGTGTATTTTGAACTTATTAATATTTTAATTGGTTTAAATATTTATCCTAGCCCACGTTGACCTTTCCTAGGTCAAAGGTTATCTTTACTTGGATAAGAGAGTTGATTTTGGGACATATGGTGTTTATATTAGACCACATACAATGTATGTGGTACGTGGAGAATTGTTGGTAAGTTGGAAGTCACCTTAAAGATTGAGAAGACTAGGTCTTTTTTTTTTTTTTTTTTTTCATATACAAGTAAAACCTTTATAAATTAATACTCTATAAATTAATAAACTTTCTAAAATAACAAAATCTTCTGGTCTCGATTTGGGCTTTTGTAAAAAATTATCAAATTCGATAAGATAATAAGATAATAATCTTTTGAAAAATCTTTTTAAAATATTAGGTCCCATTAAAACTCTAAATTAATAATTCATAAATATTACAATTATAAATATTATGGTGATTTGACTCGATCTTGGTACTGAAAAAACCATTCATAAAGAACATTATCCATATCTGGATATTTCACCGAATTGTGTCGCTTAATATCCCCATCCTTCTCAAAGTTGGTTGAAAGGTACTTCGATGATCTCTTGAGAGTGTTTGATATTGTACCATGACTAACTTTCAAACGATATTTTTCATCAACCCACTCTTGTAAATCTTTTTTAGTGCATGTGAGATGGTCTCTCTTATACTAACATAATGATTTACACATTTGATCTTTCATGGATGATTTTGCGATGCCTTTTAGATGAGAATACATGGTTGGGTGTTAAGAATTATTTTATTTCCATATTGAGATTTATATAGTATATGTTTCATTCATCATGCATGAATATATTAATTGGCTATAATAGTTATTTAAGTGCAACGAATTAATGCAAACATGTATATTTTAAGGGGTAAATTGCATAACCACCCCTGTGATCTATTATTTTTATAGGCAAAAACCCCCCTGTGTTATTTAAAAAGCAGCAAAATACCCCATCTCCGTTGAAATTAACGGAGAGTGCATTTCACAGCCCTAAATGAGAGTGGACTTTTTTTTTAAAACTTTTTGACATTATTTTATATTTGCAAAGGCTTAAAGGCAATTTTAGTCCCGTATCTTTAGCGTTTTCCCGATTTAGTCCTCTCGCTTTTCGGTTTCCCAATTTGGTCCTTTATCTTTCAAAACCGCTCAATTTTGGTCCTTCAGCCAAATTAGTGACCATTTTGCCCTTCTATAGAAAAACTCAATATAGTCCATACACATGCTCTAGTTTGGCCCAACATGCTTCCGTAATATCATTAGGCCTTCGTAAAGTCATACCTTGGTTTGACTGCCTTGATTCCGGGTATCCCAAGTCCTCGGTTTTACGGACTTCCTCCAACTACACAACCGCAGCTGATGGTTCGCAGGAACTTGGTTCCTTCAGTAACAAAACAGCCCAGCCCTATTTCGTTTCCTACCTTAGGGTGTAGAAGATACTCCCAAACAGAAACTTAATAAAATTTGGGGTGAACAAGTTGGACAGAAGCCTTTTTTATTGAAGAAAAATATATGAAATATTACATAAATACTATTTCCTCCATTGGAGGAGACAACTATTTAGCATCTCATATGGTAGAGGGCTAGACTCTTTGGGGAAACCCCCATAAACTAAGAATTTGAAAAATTACAAAGATAGAAACTTGGAATGTTCTGCTTTGAAGAGTAGGAGGAAAATTTTTTTGATGATCCCCTTCTGCTTCGTTGCTTCCTTATTTATAACCATCCGCGGATGCCAAATGCGGATTCCAAACTTGTTTTTTTATGACGCCATTGCGTTCGTCATCTTTCTTTCCAGCTGGTATTCATGATGGGTTGTCGGCCATTTAATTGCTAGCTGGCTCCTTTTAATTTTTTTCTAACTGTTGGCTTTTGTTGTTTTCTGCCGACAGTCTTTTTTTTGAATTTTTATATTTTTCGAGTCTTACTTCTCCTTATAAAAATTCTTCCTTTTACCCTTGTCCGGTTTTGGTTCGGGTTTCTTTTGGGTGACCCGTATCTTAGTTCCGAACAGTGGTTTTTCTTGTTTTTCGCAGCAAGGGCATACATGGTTATACCATTGCCCAACATGCAGCATGTTGCATGTCTTCATCCTTGTGACCTCAGTTGCAGGTAGCTTGTTCTCCCATATGAGCATCCTCTTTTTCTCGAATATGCTTTCTGCAAATTCAGTGCTTTTCCCTGTCATAGAGTTTAACAGGAATGATCCATTCACTTTGTTGGAAAAAATTTTGAATGGATACTTGACTTTGTCCATCTCAGTGAGACAGACCCATAAACCCCAAGCTCTTCTGGTGGAAATGTCGTCTTCACTGATGGCTGACACCAGTGAAGCTTCTTCTGAGGCGGCTTTAATTCTATTAAAAGCTACCATGTCTGGTCTTTGCAATTTAATGAAATGGAACGCCGGATGCGATCCCTTCCCTGCAGTTTCTGGAGCTGCTTATATAAATTTTAGCTCCAAGATGTCTCCTCTTTTTAGGTGGGGGTTGTTTTGCCATGAATCATATACCGCCCCACTAATCTATTCCCGTGACTTTGAAATTTCCGAAAAACTTGGGGACATAGTATGAACTGAAGCTAGAGCTCCAAACTCATACCACTCTCGGACTTCTTCGGGTTTAGACCCTTCCATCATCCAGACCCTGTTGTATTTTCCGGATGTCTCGATAATGGTCTTGCTTGGGTTAACTCCTTTGCTGGAAATCAATTTTTCCCACATCCGTTGATAAACCTGCCAAGCAGAAGAAGAAGAAGAAGAAGATATTTGTTAGTATTAGCCTTAGAAGTGTCTGTCATTGGCCTAAGGCTAATCTCTTCCTCTTTCACCCCAGAGGCGCTGGGTTGACTCGAATCATCAGAGATTTGCACTCTCTGTGACTCGTTTGTCGCCGTTACACCAGAGTCTGGTGATGGCCTTGTGCAAGCAGTACTCGAATCTGCCGCTACAGATCTAGAGTCCTGTACTCTAAGGGCATGTTTATGGTCATGCTTTCGCAACTCGTTAGTCATCTCCGAGGATGATGCCTTCCGAATTGGCTCTTGTAGGTCATTCCATAGTGAGGTTGAATCCACCATGGTAGTTCTTATTGCGATCTGGACAGTGTCAAGATCAGCTCTTTGGATTTGTCCGGCCACTTGTGCATTCACAGCTAACCGTCCAAATTTCTTGTTAAGCTCCTCGAAGTTTTCTCTGAGGTGCCTAAGCCTTAACATGATTGAGTTCGCTTCAGATGCCTCCATCTCTTGTTAGGAAATCTGCAAGAACATTTTCATGAGATTTTATAACAACAACATTATGACAATAATATTGGCATTCAGCTTGTCATCTGATAATATGCGTTTTCAATCTTAGATTCTAATTTATTTTTCAAGAAAGCTTTAACATTGGTATTATCTACTTTCAAACTAAATTCTTTTGCAAGTAAAAATAAAGGTCATTTCTTAAAAGCCTTCCAAACCGCAAAGAACTCTTTCTCGTTGATGTGCCACACTTGGGCTTGTTGTTCGGTGAACAATCCTCCAGTGTATCTACAAGGCTCTTCCCCTGTAGTAGTCATTTTCATGAGCACAGATGCCCATCTATAATCGTTGGCGTCTATGTAGACCACCAATTCATCCTTGTCTGGTATTGCAAGCTTTGGCAGGTTATTGCAAACCTGTTTCAGTTCACGAACCCTTTGCGTATGGATTTCTTCCCATTTCCACTTTGCACTTTCTGTTTCCTTCAAAAGTGGCCTGAAATCCTTTCTATATTTTGCAAGATCCTTTATAAAGATACCTGCAAAATTCACCACTCCCAAGAAGCTTTGTAAATGCTTCTTATCTTTGAGTACGTCTGGAAAATTGCGGATTTTCTTCACAATATGCTCCTGCAGCTCAATACTTGTTTCGTCAATTAGAATTCCTAAAAATTCGATTTTATTGACCGCTATAGTAGCTTTCTTTTCAGAAAGTATTAAACCTTCTTTATAGCATGCATCAAAAAATATTTCTAGATGTTTGATATGCTTTTTCATATTTTTGGATGCAATTAGTATGTCGTCGATGTAGACAAACATAAACTCGAAATAATCCTTGAAAAGACTATCCATTTTTTCTTGAAATATCTGGGGTGCATTAGCTAGTCCCATCGGCAGTACATTCCAGATATATTGTCCTTGTAGTGTGGAGAATGCAGTAAATTTCTTTGATTCACTCTCCATTTTAATCTGATAGAAACCAGACTTGCAATCAAATTTGGAAAACACTTTTGCACCTTTAATGCAATCAATCAAGTGTTCTCTACTAGGAATATAATAACCATCAAATTTTAATATTTTATTAATACCTTGATAGTTAATAACTAACCTGGGTTTACCTCTTTTTATCTCACCATAGTTTCTTACCAAAATTCAGGGCTACTGTAGGCAGAGATTCCAGGCTCGATGAGTCCAAGATTGATATGCTCTTTGATAATAATTTGCATATCCTTCTTGTCTTCCATGTTCATCTGGATGGGCTTATACGAACATACTAATATTTGCATTCCTCTTTAATCTTAAGAGTAGCTTCGATCTTATTCCTGTTCCACCATGCCAAAGGGTTTTCACTGAAGTTTCTCTGGATGAGCCTCTTGACATTCCGAGGGAAAGTTTGCTTTCCTCGCTTATGTCCATGATCTTTAATTCCTGCAATGTTTCCCTGAGGTTCTTAATTTCTTCCTCAGATTCCTCGTAGAAGCTATCACTATTGATGAGTCCCTGTTGCCTGAAAGACAAAAGAACTTTACCAAATTTTCTTTTATCTTGCATTTTCGGCTGAGTTAATTTGGCATCAAATCACCACGCTTGCTGCGAAAATTTATAGGCATTAACCTGTTAAATGCCTTTTGTCTTCTCAAAACCTATATCTCACTACCACAGTTAGTAGTAAAGATTAACAGATTTCTTTGATTATCCTGCATATATCTCACAAACGTTTGAATAAAATTATTACCTAGCAAGATATCAGCACCTGTATCATGAAAGGGAATGGGAGGTGTTTTTACCCTAAACCAAGGCGTTCCAAATGCTCCTCCGATCATGATTTTGGCTTCCCAAATTCCCGTATTGAGTATTAGGATTTTTGTGAAAAATCCCTTCCTGCAATAACAGGTAAGGTCTCCCTTGCTTCTTTAGAAAAAACTCCAGGTTTTGCTGTGCAAATTCCTGATCCTGAGTCAATATAAGCTGCAAATATTCTGTCTATATTGATCATACAACATACCACAGAAATGTATATAGAAAAGGGCTTGTCATTCAATTTATGGTAACCCCATCAAGACTGAATTCCATACCGTTACCTTTTCTTCCCCATGGTTTATGATCTTCGAGGAAACTTAACCCCAAAATCATACTCCCATTTTCTCGTCCTGCAACACCTGCAACTAGAATTTCATGGCCTGCTATTTCTAACATGCCTTCATATCTACCAACAACAGGCTGCTGTAAATGATATAAGTCATCACAAGAAAAAAAGTTTTCATTCTTAGTGATGTCAAATATAACTTGTATTTCTTTCCATCCTTCAGGGCATCTAAGTTTTACGTTATCTACCCTAATCTCTTGAGGAGTCAAAATTTTCAACTCCTTCTCTTTTACTTTGTAGCCCATGATCCTATCTTCTAAAAAGGACATCCTGTTACTAAACTCAGTCCTAGAAATAATTGTTCGATCGAAGACTGGGTGATCTTTAATAACGATATCGACACCACCTATTCTAGGTATCTTAATTGGATCGGGTGCCATTACCTTGGCGAATTCCTTGAAAATTCTAGAAATCTCGATATACTCTTTCCTAAGGAATAAATCAGAATGTGTGTTTGGAAAGGGCATACGCAATTCTATAAGTTATAGAATATGGTCTATTACCTTTTCATTAGTCCTTTCTTTTAAAATCCTGATGAAGGGTTAAGACTCTACTAAAAATCTGGTCAGCTAGGTTGTATGCGATCCTAGGATGAATATCAAACATCAATTTTCCTGCATACAGATTACCTATCATTGTTCCAAGACAACCATCTCTTAAGTTATTGATTCTCCTTTCCATTATTGATAAATGTATTTCAGAATCAATTCCTTCCCTAAAAGTTGGTTTATTACTACTTCAATAGTCCCTATGTGGATCCATTTCATAGTAACTGATATTTCTTCTCTAAGCCTACTTAATTCTTCTAGAATTTCTTCTTTAGGAATAAGCTGCATCTCCATCACATTACCAGTAAATTTCATGGGAATAGCAAACTCACCTGAACTTACTTTGTAGATTATGTGATGTTTTCTCTGGTTTAGTCCTATCTGGCTGAGGACTTTACGATCCTCCAATTCTAAATTCATCATATGGACTGAGGTTAGAATCTTGACGCATGATTCTTTCCATGGTTTTGTTTGACACCGACATTTGGAAAAATCCTGACAGGCTTTTAGAGGTTTGAAGCCTATTCCCTTCGTTGTAATTATTCTGACTCGGTTGAAGATCCATCCGAATTAGTTTCCATCTCCTCTTCATAGCTGCTTTCGTCAGAAGGAAGATCCTCAAATTGGTATACTGGTACCAAATTCCCATAGTAGACTGCGTCTAGGAAGTCATTTGTGGCTTCAAATTTTCTTAATTCACCATATTTCTGCGGGCAGTCTGGGGCTATATGACCTCTTGCCCCGCATGTCCAACAGTTGCAATCTTTGAAACTTTCATTGGCTCGGGTATGGGCCCGTCTGAAAGTTCTCCTCATAGGGGTTCTTCTTGTGGATCTTGTAGACCCTTGAGATGAATCCCTTGTTGGTCCGCTCCTTTGTCCAGATTTGTATGTTCTGGCTTTTGATTTGGACCACCATGATCTTCGCCTAAAAGGAGTTCTTCTGGAATTCTTAGGATAGGAGTCATTACTTTGCTTCTTCCTCTTCCTTGGCTCACCTGATTCTCCTATAATAGTAGGAAAATCGTTATTATCACAACAGAGAGGGATTCGTTTGATCGTACCTCTCAGCCTTTTCATGTTTTTCTGGATAGATGCTTAATAACACCAATCCTTCAACTTGTCTTTGAGGAAAGACATTCTCCTCGCTACTGAATCCATTTGTCCTTCCAGTACTTTGTATGATTGGATTAACATTTCCCTCCATGGACTGCAGATTTTTGCAAAGAATATTGGAGCTGCTACTTCCACTGCTATTCCACTTTGAAAGAAATACTTGCGAAACCAATAGATATATTCGTCTACTGCGCAAATACTTCTTAATTCAAGGCTAAAGAGAGCTTGTGCATATTCCCTAGCCTTTTCTGTTCTACTTCCTTCGAAGTATCCATCTCCGATGAAGTGTATCTTGATAAGCCTCCCTACTCGATCTGCTATGGCACTCTTTGAATCTCCGGCAAGGATACTGGCTTTAGTATCAGCTGGGGTATTATCCCATCCGATTTTCACAGAACCCTCCAAGCTTAACTCCACTAATTTTATGAAGTTTTCTTTATCAAGTTCTAGGGTGGTTGCTGCTACCCATTCATCTATCAGCTTCTCTATATTTTGGAAGTCGATAACATCCAGGTTTAGTACGGCACCGTATGGATGCAATGGTTGGAGCATTGTTCTGCCCAAGGTGTATTTTCAGGTGCTCTTCTGGGATTTCTTCCTAGATTTTCTTGAAGTCTGGTTCCCACAAATGTTGGTGTTGTGTTGGTGTGGAAATCTGCACTTTCCCTCATTGGGTGATCCTGTGGAGACTCGTTGGAACATGTGCTCCCCTCCGGCGGTGGTAGTGCTGGAGTAACTTCATTGGTTTGAACATTGACTAATTCCACAATCCCAAGTTGGGAAAAGGATTCAGCCAATTCCTGTAGATCTGATAGATCCGCTCTGGTTACCTCCATTATTTTATGGAGTTAAGGATTTCTCGGATCTGTTCATCACGTGTCTTTGGCTTTGGAATCTCCTTTGCCTTCCCCTTCTGATGTAGAAGAGGTACTGTCCCAAGGGCGTCCCTGATCCTTTCTTGTTTGGATATGGATGTTTCAGGGTTTTCGCATTGGTTCCTTTTTAGATCTGCAATTTCTATCTTTAGATCTGTAAGACTCTGGTGTAGATCTGGAAGGATCTTAAGAATCTCGTCCATCTTGTGGCATAAAGAATCTATTTTCATAGGTATATTAGATAACCTATGTCCATAGTCTTGAACTGTCTTCTGGATTTCACTCAGATCTTGAGAGATTTTCGAGGTATCCGCCTCGATTTCTTTCCAGGCAATTCCTCTAATCATAATTTTTAGATATGTATTGGTGCAAGAATTTACCTTTTTCATTCATCCTGGCTGGAATTCTACCATGTACTTCGGTGGAATGCAAACGCCTCACCGCCTTTCCTGGTAAATTTTGACGACTTGGAAAACCCTCATCTCCTCTTCAATCTCTTGTTTTGTAAGAAGTTTCAAGTCAATCCTCTTGGGACTGTTGTCACATTTTTCAAGAATTTCCCAAAGGAATTTCTTTATTTGTCTTTCTAGAATCTGGAAATATTCCCTGTTGTAATTGTAACTCGAACTTTTGTTCGGTTCCATTTTCTCTTGAAAGGTCTCCTCCGTTAGTAAAAAATAATAATTATATGCAATATAACAATATTTTCTTCAATAAACCTAGGGTCTGATACCATTCTGATCGAGCATGGATGAAAAGGTTGCAAAAATTGCAAGAATACTGAAAATGGACTAAAATCCGTGCTTTAAACTAGTAAAGGGGTAAAATCGTCCAAAAATTTGCTCAGATCTTGTCAGATCCGGTCGGAGGACTGAAATTGTGCGATTTTGGAAAGTTACAGGGCTAAAATGGGATCGCTAGAAGTTAAGGGACTAAAATGGAAAATGGCCATTGTTACGGGACGAATTTTGCCTTTAACCCATTTGCAAATGTCTACTTTACCCATTTGTTTGATATATATGAGGAAATCACTATTTTGTTTTAAATATTTTTTAATAAATTATGTATTATTAATTAATTTTATTTATATTTTAGTTTGATGTATTTAATAAAATATATAAATTTTAAATTAACAAATTACAATGCAACATTTAATATATTAAAATTAACTTTTCAAGTTTGAATATTTATATGAATATAATAAAATCAATTCTAACCAATATGTTAACAAAATTAAATTATTATTCAATGTACATATATTTTAATAAATTATAAAAGAATATAAATTGTTTTATGTTATATTATTTATAAATAATATTTAATTACAATTATCATATTTAAAAAAAAAAATTAATAGTTCTTTGATTTTTTTAAATTTTGAAAAATTAAATTATTTTTTCTTAATTTTCAAAAAAATAAAAATTTCAAATTCAAATTTTTTATATGTATATATTTATATTGCAAAATTGATATAAAATTTAAAAAAAAAAAAAGAAAAAATATGTCTCTTCCCCGCTGACGCTTCCGGCCACCACCACCGCCTTCCCCACTGTCTCCCCAGATCGAGTGCGACGGCGAGGTCACCTGCCGTTGCGCCCAAAGGCGACCTCACCGTCGCCCGTTTTACTGGCAGGCGGCGACTGCGCAGCTGTCGCCTCATCTTTATATGTATATATATATTATGTATTGACTATATATATATATATAATATATATATATATATATATAACTAAACATATATCTGAATATATACATATATATATATATAGTTACATATATAATATAAAATATATATTCAAAATTCTATAAAATCTTAACCGTTTGTTCTTATTTAATGAAAATCAATGGCTATCATCACAAGGGCATAATGATCAACTCTTTGAAAAATTTAACGTCGTTAATCCTAATTAACGAAAGGGGAGAGTATGCATTATTTTAGAAAACACAGAGGTTTTTTTGCCTATAAAATTAACACAGGGGGTTTTTAGCTAAAAAATAAAAACATAGGGGTGTTTTATGCAATTTACCCTATATTTAAGTAATTCCAATGAATTGATACATGCGTCCATAAATATAATAGTTAATTATATACGATGAATTGATATTATACATGAATATATTTAATTAATTGTGTACAAAGAATTAGTTGATGTATAAATATAATCAATGAAACATATATGAATTCATTTTTTTTCAATACATATGTACTAAATTTGTTGAATTTAAAAGATCTTTCTTTTAATCAATAAAATATTAATTTATCAATATGTTAATATCTTTTTAAATTAATAAAATTTCATAGTTCCAAAATTATAAATTTATAGAGGTTTTACTCTCGTTATATTTCTATCTCACCACAACTATTTTGAGGCTGATTTTTCTCCTCTGTGACCGAGGAATTCTGTGGCTCCTCTCATCCCAAGCCCTAGTAGAATTTACACTCTCAATTTTGGAGTTCTTTTTTATTTAGAATCAAGTAAAGTACAAGATAGATCACAAATACACTAATTTTTAATATAGTTTTTTTGTCCTCCTTCCACGGATTTGTTTCTTACTAATATGAGGACAAATCTTGGTTTTCTATGTAATGTATACGCCTTTAAAGGATTCCAACGTTGGAATTTAGCATGCACAGACCTTGGGGAGTAATAACGTGTGTAGCCAATTAAAAAAAATGATAAGAGTAATGTTTTTTTAAAAAAAAATATATATTTTGCAATCTCATTTTCTTCCTAGCCTAAATTGTAGATCTAGTATTTTTATTTATAATTTGCAATTTAATACACCAATAGCCCGATGTTCAAGGAAACACCCCTTGAACGTTGATTAACTCATTTATTCCTTATGTTTTTCACTTCCCCTGCGTTTCCGGGCCGATCCACTCTCTTCATCTTACCCCAGAGAGTCGGGGAGGTAGTTGTTAATGGATACGTCTTTTTAGCATCATAGTATTGGTTGGAGAGGTTCGAGGGAGTCCACCTTATTTGAGGAATCCCAGCTAAATAGGAGTCTCGCTCTTCCAAGGGTCCGGCAACATAGACATCCTTATCACTTCCTGAACGGATAGTTTTTTAGCCATTTAAATAAGTGCCCTTATGACGGAGAGGGTGGTGTTGGGCCTCCTGAATCCTCGAGTCCACGATTTTCGTCTTGGGCCCTGTCTCCTTTGGGCCCTAGACAAGAAAGGGTTCCTTGGGGCCTTCCTAGTGTTCACTGCTTCATTGGGCCTCTTGGGTCTGTTGTTGGGCGGGTACGTGGACTTTAAATTGGGCCGTTCGTTTATTGACATACCAATGTTATTAATATTTACTTGTATTTTAATTTTTTTAAATATTTTAAATTAAAAAATATATATAAATTAAAATTCAAAGAAATTTGTTAGAATAAGAAATATTAAATTAATTTAAATGTATAAAAGTATTTAAAAGTAATTTAATATTTTTTGTAAAATTATTCTATATTTGCAGTGGATTTTGTAACGAGTATTGTGATAAAGTCTCTCGGCACACAATATGAATGTCATTATATAACCCAATCCAAAATAGAAAAAGACAGTTCAAATTTGAGAAAAACAAAATCCGTTACAAATAGAGGTACAACAGGTGAATTAAAAAATGTTACAAAAAAATTGTTCCAAAAACTGGGTATAAAATCGTCCAAAAAAGCGAAACAAAATTAGATACAACTTGAGGTACAAAAATCATTATAAAATGAAGTACAAAATTCATTTCAAATAGAGGTACAAAAAGAGTTACAATTTGTGTTTCAAAATGTGGGACATATCACAAATATTGAAATTTTTTATATTTTGTGTCACAAAAATCATTCTAAAATACGAAGCAAAATATTTTATTAATTTCATTCCAAAAGGAAATACAATGTGAATTTTGTTTACTGATCAATGTTTGTCATGAATGCCTTTAATCATTACAAAAGCAGGTCCAAAGTTGTAACGGCTTTCGTGAAGTCGCTGCAAAATTTTTGTAATGTCTATACAAGTCACGGATGTTCTCCCATTACAAAAAGTTGTTTCACAATGAAAAATGGTTTCGAATAATATTAACCATCACAAAAAGTCATTCCAAGAAAATATTCTTTTTGTAGTGAAATTTGATGTGAATTTTAATGTTATTTTAGTTATACTTATTAACAAGAAAATAATATTTTTTTTATATCTATTAGTTTTCTTTTGTAATTACAGGAATATAAATTTTAGTGCAATAATGTATATAATTTATCAATTTCTTATCTTTTAAGTTTAAAAAAGTTTAAATTTAATAAACTTGGCCATTTTGTTGTATTTTGATTCTAGAAATTACTATTCTTTTAACTTATAAAATCATTTCAAATATTATAGAGACATGAGCCTGTAAACGTATACCAAATTCATCATATTAAAAAAAAAAAAAAAAAAAAAGATAAAGCTAATGAATAAAACTTGAATGTTGTGACCAATACAACTATAAGGATACATTCCTTATTAAAGAAGGAATTAAAAGTAAAACATCAATTAACACATTTAATCTTAATGATTGGTTAAAATTCTAAGCAGCGTTGATAAAGTCAACACATCGAATTGATAATAAACATGATATAGTATCTTGAGAAAATGATGAAAATATTAAATGATATTGAAATTCAAATCCCAAACAAATGGGAGATAATTAATATTTTTATCGATAAAACCCAAGAAATTAATAATACCGGCAAGATGATTCTCCTACCAACAAGCAAATGAAGAACAAAAAAATCATGTGTTTACATAACCACTAATTTAGTTATATTTTTTTTAGTTTTTGAATTTTCATTGAATAGAAAACTTTTACAATAAATTTTAAAAGTTCAAATGTATTAAACTTAAGGGTTAATTACATTATGTCATCCAAATTATGACTAATTTTTATACTTTGACGTTAAGATTTTTATTTTTATTTTTTTTTTTGCAACTTACCATTTCAATTTTAGCAAATATTGCGCCTAACCATTTATAACATTTTTCAACAAAAGTTTTTTGTCGAAAAAAATCACATGCAATGCACGTGTGATATCTAAGGGTTATGTGATGTGATAAATTTTCACATATGCACACATGTGATATTTTTTCAATAGGAAAATCAATAAAAAAAGATAATGTATGATAAAGTGCAAATTTCGCAAAGTTGAGATAGTAAGTTGACACAAAACAAAGGGGCATATAGTTCAAATAACAAAATATAATCTATCTTAAACTTAAAGAATAGAATCTTTTCATTTATAAATTACTTATTAAATTTCAAAATAATATTTCTTAATTTATTACATACCTTATATTTTTATTTAGGGTAAATTACAGATTGCCCTCCAAACTATAGGCCTTTTTACTCTTTATCCACCGAACTATTTTTTGTGTCAACTCAGCTTCCAAACTTTTTTTTTTTTTTTTTTTTTGACTTTGCCATTTGATTCTATTTTTTCGGACATTTTTTTAGCCAGAATCAAAATTTTTCACACATTCTACAAATTTTGCCACAAATTCTCCAATTTTTTAATGTTCTTACAAGAAAAATCACATCCAAATTAAAATTTCACAAATACATTTACAAAAATGGACAAAATTTGACAAACTCATTTACAAAGTTTAGATTATTTGTAAATGGGTTTGTCAAATTTTGTAAATGAGTTTGTGAAATTTTAGCTTGGATGTGTTTTTTCTTGTAAGAACATTCAAGAATTGGAGAATTTATGGTAAAATTTGTAGAATGTGTAAAAAATTTTGATTCCGGCTGAAAAAATGGCTAGAAAAATGGAATCAGATGGCAAAGTGAAAACAAACGCAAAGTTTGAAAACTGAGTTGACACAAAAAATAGTTCGATGAGTAAAGTATAAAAAGGCCTACAATTTTCAGAGGGCAATCTGCAATTTACCCTTTTATTTAATTAAATTTTTAATATTATTGAAATAATAAACATTACGTATAACTGAAGTGGTTTCTACTAGTTAAGTAAAATGTCCATATTGACCTAACCATTTTACAAAGTGAAGAAGCTGAATTTTGCCTAGATGTTTCCAAAGATCTCAACACACTAAATTTTAGAACAGTCAAACATGTATATATAGTTTCTGTATCTCCTCACCATTTTCTACTTCGTGCGGAAGACTTGAAATTGCACAATGATTGAACTAAAGAAATGGGTACTTGAATAAAAAATTTAAATAAACAGTGGAGACATGATCATATACTATAAAATATTAGCCATCTAATAACAAGATTCTTATAATATTGCGCGTCAAATCACGACTATTATTTCGGGTAAAATTATATGTTTGGTCCTATAATTTTAAGTTGTCAGTATTTTTGGTTTTATAATTTATTTTATTTATATATTTAGTCTTTTTTCTTTTCACGAGTTTAGTTCCGAACATCGCACATCTGGTCCCTTTTTAATAAATTTAGTCCCCTTCGCACTGCAGCAGATATGATTTTTTGTCTTGTAATCATGAGTCGTTAGGACCAAATTTGTCAATACAGGATTAAATTTTCTGGAAACATACTAAACATGAGATGTTCAAGGGGATATTCTAACTGGAACCTGACTCGATCGAACCTAAATAAATTAAATGGCAAGTGCAATACACTTGCTATGTAATTTGTGTACAGTTCAGAAAAAGTGACCAATCACATTGCAAGTATGATACACTTGCTTTGTGATTGGTTTGGTCCGACCAAATTTTATTTGGGCAAGAATTTTTTGATGTTTAGAACTAAATTCATCATAAAAAGAATTAAATATATAAATAAAAAAATTACAAAATCAAAAAATACTAATAAACTAAAATTATAAAACTAAAATTATAGGACAAAAAATATAATTTTACGATTATTCCAAGTACAGGCATTTATATATTGATTGCCCTGCAAAACTTTTCTTGTTCTCCACCAAAATCTTCCATGATCAGAAGAGAAAAGGCGAAATGGAAGCCGAGGAAGTTCTAAAGCTCCTCGATTCCTGCTGGTTCGAACGTCCAATACTTGCGAGTAAACACAGCCTTCCATCTCCGGCAGCCAAGATCGTGCATCAGAAAAGGGATGAAAGTGGAGAACCAAACACTTTCCGGGTGCCAAATCTTCAAATCCGATCCTTCAGTGCTCGGTGTTTAGGCGTCGACGCTCGTAGCTATTTCAAAGACACTGCCGGGAATTCAACTTCCCCAAGATCAGTCATCATCAAACCAAAGCTGCAGAAGATTTTATCCGGGAAGGAAGTGGTTGACTTGTCCACGGAAGCTGCCGAGCAAGACAAGGTTGAGAAATCGTATGGGAAGAAGCAGTGTAGAACCGGGAAACAGGAGAGAAAAGGGATCAGGAGAAGCTGATCAGCCCTCGAATTCGAGGAGGTAAAAGGGTTCATCGACTTGGGGTTTGTTTTCACTGAGGAGGACAAGAGTTCAAGCCTGGTTTCGATCATTCCGGGCCTGCAGAAATGGGGCGAAATGGCTGAGGATCATGAAAGAGTTGAGGAAAATGGTCAGGTTTCCAGGCCTTATCTGTCTGAAGCGTGGGGAGTTCCGAATCAGAGAATGGGAAGGAACAACCATTTGACGAACTGGAGAATCCCATCTTCAGAGAATGAAATCAGCATGAAAAATCATCTCAAAGTTTGGGCTCAAACTGTTGCATCAACTGTTAGATAACATATTGATGTCAGTGATTTCGATGATCGTAATTTACTAGGTTCAATGGAATGAGCGAAAAGTTCTATGTGTAAAAAAAGTTAGCAAATTATCCCCTGTATTTTGGAAAATAAAGTAAATTACTCTCTTTTTGAACTATTTTTATGGAGATAATTTGTTTTCATTTTTTAAAATACAGGGGGTAATTTGCTATTTTTTTTACAGGGACTGGGGTTAAATTGCATTTTTCCAGTAATTTACTTCTCATTTTGGTTATACTTTTGTGGTGTTTTAACTCACATTTTGTTGCCTTGTTTCAAGAATTTATCATTGTACATATGTTTACGAGGGCTGAAGTTCAAGTTTGAACAGTTTGATTGCCAGTTTCGGTTCTTTAATTTGTTTGGTGTATAATGATAATGCCAAAGAAATATGGTTGGGAATGAATGCGGAATTAATTGTAAACTTGTCCTTCATGCATGTGATCAAGAGCTTCAGTCAAGATTTTGGCTTTCTCTCTAATCTTGGAGATAAACCGATGAAGAAATAATTACAAAATTGGGCAAAAGCAATATTGCGAAGAAATATACTTATAATTTTATAAATAATATGAACTATTATGTAACCATGGGGAAATAGCATTTTTCCTCCCATAACTTACTACATTTTCACTTTTTGACCTATTGATTACGAAATTCTCATTTTTAGACCGTAATTTAAAAAAAAAATAACAGTTTTGATCACATGACACCTTCCCGTAAGATCAATGTTTAATGGAAAATGACCATGTGTCGTTAAGTGTATGGGGCAAAAAATGCTATTTTTTAAAGTTATGGGCCTATAAGTGAAAATCTTGTAACATATGGAACCAAAAGTGTAAAAGCTCTAACAGACATGTGCCATGCTCCATTAAAATATATTACGAAAATGTGCTATGAGACCAAAAGTGCTACTTTATAAAAGTTACGGGACTAAAAGTGAGAATCCTGTAATAAATGGAACCAAAAGTAAAAAGACTTTAAGTTATGTAACGAAAAATATCATTTTTCTTCTAATAATACGTACTTTTAAGAGATGCCAATATAATTTATTTTCAAATAGGATATGTTTAGAAGTTCCAAAAGTTCTAGCCCATTCATGATTTAGCACTAATTTTGAAATTTGAAACAATTACTTAACAATCATAAATTCAAGAACACCCCCCCCCCCCCCCCCGCCGGAAAATCACATTTTTCGTTCAATATATTAAGCTCATTTTTAATTTAGTCCAATTTATTAGATTTTTTCACATTTAGTCCTATATATTTTGAAAAAAATCTCAATGTCAACGAAAAAGGGACGTGAATTGGACGAAAAAGTGACTTTTTCGTTAAAAATTGGATGAAAAAGTGATTTGAGACTAATACTAAGAAATTTTTAAAATATATGGAATATGAGAAAAGTTTAACAAATGAGACTAAATTAAAAACGAGCCTATTATATGAGACAAAAAAGCCATCCCCCACCCCCCAATTGACTTGGAAGACCCCCATTCCAAATTTAAACTAATTTAAAGAGTTAATATTAAACTTCTACATAGAAAATGACTGACAAATGACCCAAAATTTCACACCAGATTTCGTGGGATCATGACTTCATGAGCCACTATATTGTAATAAAGTACAACTTTTGCTTACTGGAAGTGAAATGACAATATAATATATGTCCAGATGTGTCTATGCATCCTTGTTGGATATTACTGTGATGATTCAGCTTGAAGAAATTTATCATTATGGTGCCAAGACTTTGAACAATATACTACTTTAAATTGCATATATATATATATATAGATGTGAACAAGAGTAGTATTAATCCAGCTATCTGTTGGAATTATTATCAATTTTCAAGGTCTTTGGCAGGTGGGAAATGGGTGTCATGACTTGTTTCTGCATGAATGATTGTATTCCATTGAGGATCCTTTGTGGCATCTTTCACAAAGAAAGCATTGGCCAAGGTTCTCATTATATGTATTTTAATATTCGGAATAATTATACTTCTCTCTCTAAGAATTTAGTGTAATTATACGTAAATTCTGTGTGCCTGAGGTTTGCTTGCGTCTAACAAATAAGCCATTTGTTAGTCAAAATTCACCGAATTTGATGATGTTAACAAAAGAATCGGATAAAATATCATATTTACCCCCGATGGACTTATTAATAATTTATTATAGGTCAAATAAATATTTTTATAACCAAATTATCCATATGTCTTTATATGTTAATGCATATGAAGAGATATATCCTCACCATCATAAGGGTATTTTAGCCACAAAAATGTTTGACCTGCAATAATCAATTGGGTGTAAATATCGATTTTCATTCCATTTTTTTTAGATATAAAAACATTAAGTGAATTTTGACTAATGGAAAAATTTATTTGTTAAACTAAATCAAACCTTAGGTGTACTAGATTAAAATTTTCAAACCACATGAGACCTATATGTAATTACAGCAAATCTCAAATGAGGAGAATGTAGTTATCTCTTATTATTAAGAACATATTTTTAGTGTCTCATCCTTTTTTTCTGTCATTTTAATTTTAATATTTAATTAATTTTATTTATTTATTTATCTAGTTTACCACTCTCCTACTATCTTTTGGTAGTTATTTCTTCTTTTATTTTTTTAATTTCCATATATATATATATGCATCATTTTCCTCTCTAATATTATATAATTTTTTAAGTCACTCCCTTATAAATCTAACAATAACTTATGTTTTTGTATATAGTTTATTATATAACACTTATTTTATTATAAAAATATAAAAAAAATAAGCATATATATAGAGTGTATCGTAAATTACTAGTTGCAAAAATTGCACCGAGCCACAATAAGTTTCTCTTCCTATTCTATTATCATGCATATAGTAGGTCTTTTTCTTTTCCCATATATGCTATTCTAAAATTTTGTATGGATAATATTTAGTTTTATTGTGGAATCACGTCTATATTCTTACCTAAATAAGTTTAAAAATTTAATAATAAAAGAATAAAATTGTTAACATCTTTTTGTAACTACTTAGGGTGCTTATTTTCCTAGATTGGGTTGATTATTTAACCTAATCCATGGTAAACCAATGTTTACTTTGGCGGGCCAAACCCCGAGCTAAAATACTAGTGAATCTTGATTTTTCAACCTAGGTGGAGGGTACCGCTAATTTTCTAGGCGCTAAGGCCAATCTAATAAGGGTGCGAATTTATATTATTGTCCATGAATTGTTATAAGAAATTATGAAAATTCCCTCGCCCCCCCCCCCCCCCAATCAATTTTTTCAATTGAAGTACACAAGTTAATAAAAGTTACAGTAAGCGTTAGTCTTCTTCTTCGAGTTTGTTAGAATTTTGTGGCCCAAGACCTTTTAAGGTGGGCCAAGCCCAAGCCCACAACTGCTTTGGCCCAACTACCGCCCCGACCCTTTGACCCGCCTCGACCTGATTTACACTTAAATTCTAACCCTGTTCCTTATTCATCCGTTTATAAAAGCCATTCATGGCTTCTGGCTTCGTGATAAAACAGAGAAGAGAGAATACCTTTGTGGTGTGTCTAGGTGGCGATCCTAAGTGGTTGGTTGTGTTAAATCGATTCTTTGTGCCTTGTAGCGAGGCCTCGGTGGCGGCCTTGGTGTGGCCGTGGGTTTTCCCGGATTTGGCTCCCTAAGCCTATATCTCCTTTTTCTGTCTCTATTAATGTTGAATATCTACTGTTATGATATTAATCTATGATCTCTTGTTCCTGTAATTTTTTTTTGTATTGTTGTTGCGTTTCATTAATACTTGTGCTCACCGCTTTTGGTGTAAAAATTCAATAGTGGTATTTGAGACGGTTAAGGCTCTCCTTCTGCGATACGGGTAAGTTCGTTTCTTTTCTATTGCTGCGATTTATTGCGAATTTTCTGTTGATATGATATTAATCTTGGGCTTGATATAAAACAGTTTATTTCTCCGAGAATTTCACGTCGGATTTTGAATTCTTGAGTTTTGGTCAACATTTGATTTGCAAGTGCATGTTGAAATTATTGTGTTAAAGTGCATATCGCTTTGTATTTTTTGCTTTGTGATTTTTTTATGAAAAATAGTGGACAAATTCTTCAAAATTGGTTAGAAGAGTTTCGGATTCTTTGGCAAGTGTTTTGAAAAAATCTATTTTTTCTTAAACAAAATTTTCTAGTACATAAATTGTTGAATTTATTTTGTGAAGAATTTTCTTTTGGTATAAGTGGAATTCGTTCTGTGAAAATTGAGGTGATTTATCCGTTTTGGTAGAAGTCGCAAGAAGAAGCTGCATCTATTTTGTTATTAAGTTTCATAGAAAGCTGTGATTTTTTCGTAAATGAGTTGTAAATGGGTTCAAATACTAGCAATTATTTTATAAACCATAAAGGTATTTTTGTGGGATATTTCCAAAAATTAAAATTTCAGAAAATTATTTATTATATATTGCTTTGTGCGTTTTTCAAAAAAAAATTCCTTATAGTGATTATCCCTGTCGCTTGTTGCAATTATTTCTGTCGAAATTAATCATTTGGTACAACTTGCTTAGTGTACATCTGTCGTATATTATTGCTTTGTGCTAAAATTCTGGTAAGATTTGTGCTTTGTGCAATTCTGGTTTATCCGATTAAGAAGCTTTGCGAAATGTCGCTCGCTTCATTGCGATGATTGCTTTGTGCACTTTTTTGTTTAGTGTGTATTTCCGAAAAAATGCCTTTGTACAAAAATCGCTTTGTACGCTTTATGTTGGTTTTGAAAATCTGTTATATTGCTTAGTGCATTTTTTAGGTTTATTACTTTTTTGATATAATTAGTTTTGCTAAGTGCTACTACTTTGTAATATTCGCTTTGTGCGATTTGCTCTGTGCGTTCTACTTTATGCTAATTGCTTAGTGCAGTATTTTCTTTATATTGCTTTGTAGATGTTGTGTGCAAAGTTCCTTAGTGGATTTAAGCATTGGTGGCTGGGTGAGCCTAGGTGGCTACTGGGTCTTCGTGACTTCCTGATGGCTATGGCTTTGCTTTAATTCTTCTGCTTAGCTTTTGTATAAACATGTTGTGTGCATACTTTTTTATATTGCTTAGTGCGACAAAATGCTTTGTTCAATGGCTTTGTGCGAAAATATTGCTAGTGCACACTTCCGCTTTTACAAAAGAGGACCATAGCTTTTGCTGCTAATCAACGTTTTTGAATTTTGATGTTTCAACTTTAATGAGTGTTTCAGCTTGCTTATGCATGTCAATGATATTTTTCTTTGTGGTTTGAATTGGTGCGATTATTTATTATTTTGTTGCTTAGTGCTGAAATCCTTGCTAATTCCTCACCTGGCCGACCCCTTGAGGTTGTTCGGTCTCTGGTTGAGGGTTAGCTAAGGTTCACCTATTTCTGCCTAAATTGTTACCTTCTGAATTATTGGTAACATCTCTGTTTTGCACCTTTTGCGATGATGAAGCCAAATCCGGACCTTGGACTGGGTTCCTTTTTTGGGGGTCTCGGTCCAAGGGGGGAATTGTTAGAATTTTGTGGCCCAGGACCTTTTAAGGTAAGCCCAAGCCCACAGCTGCTTTGGCCCAACTGCCGCCGCGACCGTAGACCCGCCCCGACCCGATTTACACTTAAATCCTAACCTTATTCCTTATTCCTCCTGAGTGCTCGTTTTCTTCCCTATTTCTTTTCAGTTTCTCCTCCCTCTTTCTCTCGTTCTCTCCGTTGCACCATCTCCCTCTCTCATCGCCTTTAATGGCCTCCATTTATAAAATCCATTAATAGCTTTTGGCTTCGTGATAGAACAGAGAAGAGAAAATACCAAAGTGGTGTGCCTAGGTGGCTATCCTAAGTGGTTGGTTGTGGTAAACCGGTTCTTTGTGCCTTGGTGGCGATGCCTCGGTGGCGTGGCCTTGGTGGTCGTGGGGTTTGTTCCCGGATTTGGCTCCCTGAGCTTATATATCATTTTTCTGTCTCTGTTAATGTTGAATATCTATTGTTATTATATTAATCTATGATCTCTTGTTCCTGTAATTTTTTCTTTGTAATGTTGCTGTATTTTGTTAATACTTTGGGCTCACCGCTTTGGGTGTAAAAACCCAACAGAGTTTTTCAGGTACTGGGGCAACTCCATTTATGTTTCCTTCTCTATTGTTTATTCTCATCTTTATTTATACTGTAGACATTGATATTCTGCATAATTAAAAAAAATACGAACTTCTCTTTTGAATCTTCCAATTTTTATTTTTTATTGTTGGTATTTTACATTTCTCTCTCTTTTTTTGTAACTTTTGGAGAATAGATCTTGCAATTGTTGTGAACTAGGAGGAAGCATACACTAGGATCTCATTTCCCACATGAACAGGTTTAGGTTTCTCATATAAGTTTCTTTTTTTTTTTTTTTATTGTATTATTTTTTTTTATTATTGTCCATATATGACCTTCATTATTTTGGGGATAACTTTTATGGCTTTCTTTTTTTTTTTTTGTTGTTGGATATTGATATGTTTTACTGGAGATGTTTATTAGGGAAAGTGCATAATTTTGGATTATTTTGCTTTGAAATGCATACGGTTAATATTTGTGTTCTTCTATGATTGCTCAGTCATCCAGTGTTGGTATGGCCAAACTTTGTTTACAAATATTTTTATTACACTATATATTTATGAGTTGGATTGGAGTTGTGCATGGTTCTCTGGAATAATACTTTGTTTGTCAATTTTAATTATGTTTTATTAGTAAGAAGCAAATGAAACACCGACTGAACCCTGTCAATCAAAATTCGATTTCTTTCTTATCAGAGCAATTTAAACAATATCTCTTCTAGAAAGAATTTCACTGAGCGAGAATTTCATTCTCATTTAGATACTTCAAGAATTTCCCTAAATACATACCACATTCGATCCAATCAAAGGGTTTAATTTTGCATCCAGTTTAGTTTTCCACTTCAAGTCTATTTCCCTTAACCTTTCAAAGGCCCTTAGACTTGTTAACCCTCCATTGGTCCTGTGTATTCAACGATTTACAAATGTTCGACTGGATCTAATCCAATAGGCTACTTGGCAGGCATATTTTGTTCTACAAAGGGCTTCAAGGCTTTCTACCTTCTCAAGAAGGATTTGTAATCTAGTAAACTCATATTATCTATATCTAAACTTTTTGTATCTACCAACATCCTTATCCTAACTAGAGGAATGTGCCCCAACTTTTGCATACCAGATTCTGTAAGTCTATTCTTGATTACCCGTTATGTTTGTTTTGAGAACACATAATCTAATTATGAGATAAAGTATAACGATTATATGGATAACCCAATAGACCCATCGTTAAATAAAAATAACATTTATTGATCAAATTTGTATTCTAACTTGTCCAACAATAGATTAATAAAAAACTTGATAATCCAGGCCACATAATTGTGCCCTATCCTAAATACTAACTCTTATAGCTTCTGCAACAATAACCCTACTAATGCCTAATTTGGAGACTATCCATCTTAGCCTTCTTTCTATCACCTTCAAACCATTTGCAGATATGAGCTTCCAAAGCAAGTATTCGATACCTAAGAAGTAGAATTGGTAATTATATTGCTCAATAACAAATATAATACCTTGGTTGGAGAGGAGTTTAGGGCACTCCCTCTTGCAATGTTCCTTTTCTTGAAATTGATGCAAACATCATTTGTAATTTTTGACGGTTGGACCATCTTTCTCTTTCCTTTACCCTCGCCCAATGGGGCAACGGATCACCAAAGCGCTTGCGCGGCTAATTCTTTATCATCCTTCTTCCTCTTCCAGCATTCAACACCTTTATATTTCGCTCTTGAGGTTGAAGTCTCCCTAATCAATACAGATGGTGCAGATTTTTTAATTGTTTTCTCATATTGGACCAACATATTTATCAACTCAAAAATAGACTTCTCAAGCTATTCTATGTTATAGGTCACAATAAACTGATCAAGGATGGTACGTAGAAGAGACTAAAGGATCATGTCCATGTATGTTTCTTTTTCAAGATCATCATTAAGGTCTTTAAACTTCTCCACAAGAGATAACATCTTAATCCTATGCTCCTGTATAGACAACTCTTCAATTAACTTCATTTCAAATAATGTCTTCGTCACAACATATCTAATATATCGGTCCAGAACCGCATAAACCTGTTTCATGCGAAGCACTATCAAGGAGGCGTCGTCTAGCCTATCATATTGCTCCCGTATCTCATTTGTCATGGAATCAAGTATGATGCTGCTGACCTTGTAGTTGTCCTTATGCCATTTCTAGAATCTCAAGCGTAATTCAAGTGAGGACGCCTCGGTCAAGGCCTGCAAAAGTTCTTATCCATGGTATAAGCTTGGTTCCCAAAATTGAGGGGAATCCTCAAATTTTGCGGTCAATCATTATAATTGGTTCAATCGAATTTATTAGCCTCAACAATGGTGGTAAGTGGATTATTAGACATTTTCTACATTCAAACCAAAAGTCCTTTCGTATCGTGATAAACTCCATATATCTTATGTTTACCATGGACTGAGAAGGTCTTGCCTAAGAACACATCTTTCTTTCAAGCGGCGAACATCACGGCAACTAGAGGAAAAATCCGACCATGTCTAACAATTGTAAGCCTAAAACACAATCCAAATATTTCTACTCACGTGGTTGGGATAAGCAATAAGACAATGCCTTCATCAACATGCTAGCATGGCAAGGGTATAGAGGTCACAAGCAAACCAACCCAAACAGTCCGAACCGGATAGCGATGGACTTTGCAAAGGGGGTTGTTGATCATTGGTCTGGAAAGAACATTCCCATGGTGACCTATATTAAAAAGCTGGGGATATTGCGTATGCGTTACGAACCGTTCAAGCGCATACTGGAGGATCATGTTTTTGCGTGGGATGAAGGAGCCAACCAGGTAATGGCAAGCAACAAAGACCGGAGAAGGTTGCGTCAGGTTGATCATGAGACACCAGGCAATCTTAAATAGTGAATCAGTTTATTGTTCTTAAGTTCCATTATTGACTTGTTTCTACAGATGTCGGATTAGATTAATAGAATATAGATAAAATGTGTATAGGAGATTCCTTTTGCCAAGTGTCGGATGTTGTGTTTACCAGGCATGTCTCTACGTGATGAGCTAAAGTAACTGATCTAGTTTCAAGCGACGATGGAGAAGTGTAATAGGTCATTAGGTGTTGTATCTGTGTATCTTGGCCTATATCTGTGGTTTTGGATATTTAATAGCCAGACACAAGTTTTTGCATGTTTGTTTAGTTGGATGTATATTCCATCTGGGAAAAATGATTGTTGCTTAGGAACATTGGTGTTCTTTTGGATTAACATGACTGTTAGTGGTTAGTGTACTTTTATGTGAATGTTGGAAATGATGATATTCCTAAAATACCAATATTTCTCGCTTTCTTTCGGTTAGTTTGAAATATATTTCTACTTGTGCAATTATTAGTAGTTGGGTATTCGGTTTAAGTTATATAATTCATACAATTTTTTCATGGATTTTAAGAAAAATGTAAAAAGTGTAATCTAAGTCATTATGAATAAATAATAATATATGCAGAATTGTATAAGTACTTAATATGATATAGATATTTAATGTATCATAAAATGAATGACACAATTACTATATAATCAATGTCGTATGTCCGTTAATGATTATATATATATATACATTTTATTGGTAAGAATATTCTTACATATGATATAATTATTATTAAAAAAAATATAAATATGTAATTGTATTATAATTATAATAAATATCAAGATCCATACGTAATTGTACTTAACATAAACTGCCTTCCATAAGATTGTGCAGATTCATAATTAACTTAAGTTTAATGCGTAATCATAAAATAAAAATAAAAAAGGAATACATAAATAGATATTATAACCATAAGGTCATTGCGAGTACATAATATATTTATGAATATATTATAGATTTGTAACTGGATTTTATTCATACTTAGGTACATAAATATATAAAAAGAAAAATATTAAATTTACATTTCGTACATTCTTACATTCATTTTGATATATTTAAGTATATAGTAGTATGAAGGAATTTCCTAATATTATTAAAGTATTTGAGATCATGGTTCAAATTGAAATATTTCTAAACAATATAGTAGTATGAGTGAATGTTATAATTTGTGACAAAACACCTACCCAATATACAAATCTCTCCAAAAAAATATACACAAATTTCTAATTATTATACTTAGATATAATCGGTAGTTCATAATCGAAATTTATGAGCAAAATCAATTGTATATAAAACTGGAATATTAGCCCCTGGATGGGGTGGTGTTGCGTGTTTTTAAAATCGAGTATAGTTATCGTTTGAGTATTAGCACGTGCACAAGTAAGTTACATATAAATGCCTTCATTAACCATGAATCAGTTATGCAGATGTACATATTTCAAAATACTTGCATTTCTGGCCTACAAAATGATCGCGACGAGTCATTGCAAAAGGTCTGAGCGAGTAGCACTTTAAGTGCTTCAACATATGTCTGAATGCCTAAGATTTAACAAAAAAAAGAAGACCAGAGATTAACATCAGCGTACATGACAAAAATATATGTTTATGACGATGACTACCTAACTACATCAAAGCACGGCAAGATGTCTAAGTAATAAGCAGAAGTTAAATGCGACAGGCAAGAAGAAGGCGTACCATTTAACCTTTTAACTCCCTTGTCAGGTTGAAAAAAAATAACTATGTCTTTCGGTTTGTGTACCAGCTTACTAGTGACAACCAAGATCATCCATGACCAAACCGCGCTTGTTCGGATCCCCAAACTTGCTCTCTAATACCCGTGTCAGCGATCTAAGGCGATTATTGGCGGGTTCATCAAAATTTAAAACCATATTAAAAAATTGAGGATTTTGGGCCAAGGTCGAAGACCTTACGCTTCGGCTGCTCGATGTATGTTTTGTAGCACTGGACGAGTTGACGGTTGGGTCGTAATTCATGTTAAATAAATGTGGTCTCGTGGAAGCCAGTTTCAAGATTCCACTCAACTGTGGGAACATGGCATTCTTGAACAACTATTGGAATCCTTTATCATTGGCTACCTTGACGGGATCCCAAGACCGATCCCCAAAAGCACGACCCTTACCAAAAATATTACTCAAATCAGGGAAGAATGACCAAGACTTATACCCCATCCCCTTAGCCGACGGATCAATCTGAAATTTATTGGAATATAGAGTGATGATATATTTGTGCGGACACATGCAACAACATGTAAGCGATTTACGCAATCGAATCAACCCCACACTCGTAATCAATGTAAGGAGGACGAAGATGGAACAACAAAACGCTAGTAGACATACCTTAACAAATTCCTCCCAAGCCTTGTCATCTTCAACAGTCACATCTAACGGCTTTCGTCCCAACCCAGCACACTTTTGGTCATCATAGTTACTAGTGTTGAGAACTATTTTTTCCACACGTCATGCTTCGAAGTGATGTGTGGTTCGACCTTGATGTGATAATGTGGGAATGTTTTCTTCATGTGAGCTTCAAGTTGTGCTACATAACGATTACGGAACCCATTATCACACTTCCAACCGGTCGTAATGAGGGATTTCAGTCCGTTAATAAGTGCTTCCTCTTCAACAATTGTCCACGTCCGGCGTTTTTGTCTACTACTGTCATCATCCTCCAAGTTATTGGCATACGCAGGGATTGGAAGTCATCATCCATAGTACCCTGCCCACATATAATGAAAAGGGATTATTAAACTGAGTAGTCTTAGTGTCTTATGTGGCCAAGACAAATAAATTACGGTGTAGGAAAAACACAAGTTCCTCGCTAACATAAAAGATCCAAACGAGAGGAGTGAATTAAATACAGGAAAGTAACACATATGAAATGCACATTGAAGTTAGTGTAATCAATTATGAGATAATATTCCAAGAAATAGATTCATCGAGAAAGGAATATACTTTCATTATGTTAAACGTCATAGTCACGTAAAGTAACACCACATTTCAACATCCGTAAAGCACACTACGATATGATAAACGTTTGTAACGTTACAAACTAAGAACTACCAAATAGAGCAATTGGGAAAACAAGCGGATACAACAATTTATTTGAGGGACATATGTAGGCCATCAACCATGGCCTAACCAATCGTTGTACATGGATGAAGCCAAAGCATCCCTCCAAGTCGATGAAACAGGATTACTTCCATTAATAGTGCTTACGGTATTTATTTCGGAACTGAGTTCATGGTCCTCCTGTAGCTCAAGTTCAAGTAGGTCTTCAGGCATTTCATTGCATATAAAGTTATGCAAAAGGCAGCAGGCAATGATAATTTTACTTTAAATGTCTATTGGGTAAAATGATTGGTTGCGTAATATTCCCCAATGGATTTTTAGCAAATCGAAAGACCTTTCGATGACATTACAAGTGGATGAGTATTTTAGGTTAAATAGCTTCTTTCTATTCTATGGGCCACTCGCTCCGCGATCCCATTCATAGAGGTGATGCCGAACACCTCTATAAGGAATTAAAATCCCTTTAGCATTGGCGTACCCATTATTACACAGATAATAGTTACTTGTATGTAATTTCATTGAAAAAAGTGGAAAGAGAGTCAAAACTAAGCCATGTAGAATCGTTCATTCTATATAACACATTCCAAAGAGACGCGTCGTTTGACTGAAAACAACACAATCAAAGGAAAGAGTCCAAAAGTTTCATTGCTAAGACTTAGCATATCAGCCGGGACACGTAGTCCTCTTGGTCTGTGTATTGCATCCCCCAAAACACGGTTGTTGCATTCTTGGGAAGTGAGTGATAGATAGATTAGTTGCGGACGGCGTGTGCAGGCCTTTTCATCCCCTTTTCATGTTTTGGTACTTGCACGTCAACGAAGGTACCGTCTAACGCACCTATACAGCCCTGAAACAATGACATTACATAATAGATTAAATGTCATATATTTGGAAAATATGTACAAATCATAGATGAAGTTGAACAATTAATCTTAGATCTTAGGTATTCTAGACATACCTTAAACCACTTCCACTGAGGGTCTTGACATTCATCGATAATTGGAGTCGACTTAGCCAGTAGAACTGTATTCATCTTATAGACAACGAGCAGAACGGAATGAAAATGCTTGCTTACAGTACGACTAGACTGTATGAAGTTGTGCTTCACAATGCATTTCTTTTTTGTGATGGGAGATGAAACTCAAGAACATAGCAACTTGCTCAGCTATAGAATATTTTTAGTGGCCTTAATACCTCCAGAGCAAACAACATAAATGACCAAACACATTTGAATTCGGAAGTTTCTCAAACAAGTCTCATCGGTAACTGAAACTAACCTATGCAGGTTTGTAACTTGATCAGGCAACCTAGAATTGAGGTGGTATCGACGACGTAAAACTCTACTTTCTGTTTAATATATTGAATAACTTCAATAAAAATCGTAAGTGCCACAGCTATCTCAACCATTACCTGCTGAACAACAAACAAAGCCAATATTTAGCGGGGGTGCCTCATCCTAAGTTCAATGAACCCACATATAAAGTACACAATATTACTTAAAAGCAACATGATGACAGTGAACCATACAAAAAAACATCTTCAGTAGAATATTACGAATTCCAGTATATGTGTGATCAAATAAAATGCTCATCTAAACAAATAAACACAGAGTTGTGTAAAGGAGTAGGCCATCCTGAAATACTGAAAATTAACTTCACCGGGTGCAAGTAGATACAATAATGTACCACCACAACAAACAAAAAGATCAAAGGAACAGAGTAATATGTACATTATAGCTCATACTTGAGGAAATGTAAAAATAAATATAAAGAGTTGATCGAAAATTGTTGGTAAATTCACATTAAATGACTTTAATAAATCGCATTTCAATGTGTAAATTTAACATCCCCATTTTCAGGAGGAAACTCATCATTACATAGTTGTTGGGTGTAAATGCAACCTAGAGTATAGTTGAAGGGGGCAAAGTGTATTTAACCCTATATTAAATAGTATGGGATAAATGCGCTAGTGTATTTGAGATTTTGTTGTGGATTAGTTGATAAATGATTGGTTTGTAAGTTGTTTACTAGTTTCATTTTATTTATGATTATATGGAAGAATATTTGCAATGTGTGTTCACTAGACTAGAACAAATTGGTTGATAATGTTGGGAAATTACTTCAATGCCCCAAAGTAGGACAAATTTGGACATATTGTCAATTCTCACTTTATAGAAATTCGTGCAGATCCATCCATACATTTCCATGGCTTCATTTTTGCTCATAGAACAATTCAATTGCAATAAACAACCACCCGGCTCCATTTTGCTTGTGCGCTTCCTAGGAGACCATGACTTCTTCTTATAGGGACTCAGATATAATTGAATTTCTGGTCTGGTTTCACACTCGTCTATTTTATTTGGGACTTTTATATATTTTCAACATAGTAGCGATTCTTCAATCTTTGCTATGTATTTGACACGTTTTTTTTCTTTGTATAATCTGCAAACCCAAAATGATAATGAATTGCGAAATCATAAAATTGACAATGCCGGCTTGCAACAAAACCAAAACCGGGGGAAATCAATGGTAAAGATTGCAATTGAAGATTGGATTGAAAAAAATATAAGAATTGGGAACAACTCAAATCTTCGTCAAGGTAAATTTTTTTTTTTTTTTTTTTTAGGATAGAAAAGAGATACCGTGCTTGATGGAGAACCAATATTAGTGTATTTGCACGAAAAGAGCACTCCTCTTAGAAAAATGGAGGAGAGTTGTTCAAGGTATTGATGAGTGTGTAGCATTAATTGCACCTGACACAAAAATATATAATTTTCATAAGTATTGAGGGTAAGGTGGGAATTTCATACGGAAAAATTGAGGATATAAAGGGTTTCAAAAAAGGAATCCCAAATGGGCAATGCTGGTGTGGCCCTAATAACCCAAAAAAATCCAGGATTCGAATCAAGCAAATAATGAGGGTAATTTCGGGCCATACACATTTATAACGGGCTAGACAATTTGCTAATAAGCACACTATTAATTAGGATTTATCAGGATATTCAACCTTATACCCCCTAGTAAACATAGCCAAAGCATGTTACATTAATTTGTCAATAAATTATTTTTTTGCTGCCTCACAAAATGACATAGAAGAATTCTTAAGATTATGACTTAGAAATTTGACATCCGTGTTTGATAGATCGACTTTTCATGAATTATAGTTTCAAATCTTAAGTCGATGCAGACAACGAAACCAGTAGAGCATATCCCCCATTTGAAAAACTCATCTCTCCTTGTAACATGCAGATCTCTTGTTACATGATTCTCTCAAATCACTCTCATACAAGTCATGGTTAGCACATTTAATTGACATTATACAAACACTGTACAACTCCCAGAGTAAGAAAATAAACAATAGCGATACGCACATAGGGAAAAGAATGGAAAAGTATCAAACACCAATCACTTTGAATGAACTTCACATGATAAAATCAACTTATCTCCGTACAATTTTATCCAACTTAAAATAAGCTTTCAATCCTTCGTTTGAATATAATAGTGGAGATAAAAAAAATTATTTGACACGTTTTGTCAAAATCATCATCAAGCTTATTGTATGCCAAGTTACTAAAGCTTATTGACATATAGTACTTCAACAATTTAAATACATAAAAGTCTTTGTCACTAAAAAAATGAATGCGTTCAGTCTTTAATACACAAATAACAAGCACCATGATAAATATCTCAATACATTTCAAACATAAAAAATAGTTATAAAAAGTAATCAATATCAATATCAACCTCATACAAGATAATATATAATCAAATAAAATATGGTAGCACTACATCAACTTTAAAAAAAATAAAATTTAACCAATTGTTCATGAAGTTAATCACAACCTATATTAATAATTATTGGATAGTACTCTAAGATAAGACACTTTAAACAATGTCATGAACTATATTATTTACAATCTATTATAATAAAATAGTAAAAAAAATTCATTATTAGTTAGCATGGTTTGAGATGATGAGAAACTGCAGGCCAAGTGAAACTATAACGTCTGCTATTAAATTAGTGATCCTAAAATTAGACACCCAAATATGCACATAGATCTTGTTCTAGCAACAAACTTAGAGGACCGTTTTACCTAAAATAATATTGTGTTGGTTGTACAAATAGAATGCAAAAAAAAAAAGTTACATCAAATATGTTGTAAAAATTTATTCCCTATACAAGAAACAAGAAACCCAAGCATCCTTTGTGAGAAAGGATGTGAACGCAAGCATAATCAATGTAGTATAACAATTAATGATAAAATATACCAACACATTGAGACCAATAGTTTGTGAGGAAACTTAAGATATGCAACTTACTAACAACAATCTTATGTGCTCGAATTTTAGATGGACAGGAGAACTACATGATCAATGAAAGCCTCTGATGCACTCACTTTGTACCAAACAATGCATCCCAATTTTGCTCGTAATCAAGAAAAAAGCAACCTAAAGCCCCAACACTAATCAAATGCTCAAGTGGAATTGCACACCAAATACACACGTAATAGCACCATTTATAGCGTATGAAAGCAACGACAAAAAAAAGTGTTCACAAGCCAAACAGTGATATCTTTCAGTATCCAACATTTATTGGTTCTCTTCCACCAATTTTTTGAAAACATACAAATAAATTGAGCCAAAAAGTTATTTATACAGCTCAAACACGTGAAAATGCATTAAACAAACTGAAAAGCGCCACTGTGTACAATAAAAATCTGCATCTCGACAATTTCAAATAAGCGATGCCCATCAATAATTGAATACAAAATCATTTTGTAAACAATAAAATAAAATAAAATCAAGAGCTATATATGCGAAATTGAAAAAAATCCCAATTCACTCCAACTTAACAAATCTTGGCAGATCGTAGTTGGGGAGACCGTAATTAATTTATTGTTGTGCACAATGGAGAGTACAACCATGGCCTGCAGCTTCAGGTCCCTCAAGGGTGGAAAGAGGCGTATTCTTGAGGGGAACCAGCCTGCGATGACTAGTAATTTTTCCTATGGGGTGAAGCAACTTGACAGAACTGCGATTTTTGGGTCAGACGACGAAGTTATTTGGCTGGCATATGGCAGTGCAACTCGTCTATTGCAGTGGATTTGGACAAAACACAATCATGAGGTGGCTCGCTCTGCTTTGGTGACCGCATCTCATACGACCGAGAAATGTACTTTGACACTGGTGAATGTGGTTGGCTAAGGGGCGCAGATTTTGAGGGTTTTCTCAATTTTACCCCAAAGTCAACTCTCACCTCGACACAATGACAATGACATCTCTGCCAAAAAAAAAAAAAATAAATAAAAAAATAAAAAAATCCAACAAAAACACTATGCTAAAACACACAAAAACAGGCCAAATTATTTTCAACCAAACACAAATCGTATTTCGGTCTTAAATCCGAACAGAACATAGATATTTTTGAGAAGTTTTTTGAAAAATGTAATATATCTCTTAATTCATCTTAAAGTAATTTAAAGAAAAATTATTTTTTTGAATTATTTTTGTCACATTAGACTTTCAATGCCGAAAAAATATAAATATATATTTTTAATCAATATAATAAGACATTTGTTATATATATATAAAACAACATATTATAACTGAAATATAATGAATAAATAAAATGAGGTTGATTTTGTTATTATCACCCGTTATTTGCTTTTACACAAACTATATAATATATTTTTATATTATTTTTTAATTTAACTAATTTCTCATCATTTCTTAAAGGGCAATCAAAGAAGCTACTAGCACACTAGGGAGCAAGGGCATATCCGGACTTTACAACAAATCCATGGGAACTTTTGTCAACAAATCAAAAACCCAAAAGGGTTTATGCAGGGCTTATACCAAGGAAAAGGAAAACTCATCAAAGTCTGCTGCTTCTTCCCCAAGCATAAGAGAACTTCACGTCAATCTACAATGGCGGTTCGGGTTCTTCCCCAACTTTAATCGAAAGTCCTGGCATCAATTCCGAACCCTAGTTTCTCCAAAACCCTCCGCTTCTGAATAATTCCACATGTTGAAGGCCTTAACCAGGTGCAGTTCCCGGGTCCCCTTAGGGGCTCACCTCCGCGGTTACGTGCCCGCTAGAGAGCCCGTGTCCCCATTGCTGCGGGTGCCTCGAGGGCACAATAGAAGTCCGTATCTTTTCCGGAGGTTCTTTTGCTCTGACTCGACCGATGGGTCCGACCCGGTTGACCCGGCCGGGTCTGAGATAAAACGGGTCGAGGCGGGCGAAGAGACACCAGAGTCCAAGTCTTCATCCGCTATTGTACCTACTGTAGTTAAACCGGAAGATTGTTTAACGGTAAGCTTTTAGGATTTTATGTTGCTTTATGTATTGGAATTGGTATTTTGTGATGTCATATGAAGAAAATGTAGTCTTTGGCGTTAATTTTACGATTAGGGTAGGAAGACGTTATATATACCAAAAAGGGAGAGACACCAATTAGGTGCTCTCCCTTAAAGGTATAGATATATATCTATATATATATATAATTATATATACGAACTTGCTCCACAGTGATTGTAATGGAATGTAATTATTTGTTCAAATTTCTGTCTTTTGCATTTTCTGTTACAAATCAATGATTTAGTTTTGAGCGAGTGATAGTAATAAGGAGTTGGTCACCATTTTCTTTAATTTCCTTTCTTTGGGTTCCTGAAAGGTCATATCTCTGTCCAGGTCCAAAAGTTCAGCCCACAGTTGTCCATGCTCTTTTGCCAGGATCATTTGGTCTTTCTAGTGACCACCAGTAAAATGTACTCTAGTAGGGCCGAAGTTTCTGAAAAGCACAATAGATCATTGCTATGGTGATCTTGTGATTTTATGAATTGAATTAGAGTGCAAGAGCTACCAGCTGCTACTACTTATCTATTTTAATAGGACTGTTTTCTAATCGGAGTTTGTTTCCATGGAGTTGGGTTCCTGAAAGGTCATATCTCTGTCCAGGTCCAAAAGTTCAGCCCCACAGTTGTCCATGCTCTTTTGCCAGGATCATTTGGTCTTTCTAGTGACCACCAGTAAAATGTACTCTAGTAGGGCCGAAGTTTCTGAAAAGCACAATAGATCATTGCTATGGTGATCTTGTGATTTAATGAATTGAATTAGAGTGCAAGAGCTACCAGTGTTCGAAATTGGAGCATGTATTCCCAGTTGCTATTTTAAATGATTACTTAGCGGAGTCGGCTGATCCTTTGCACTGCATAGTGCTCATTAGATGCATTGCAGCAAATGCAATTAAGTATATGCTTGTTATAATGCCTGTGATCTGAGTCAAGTTTTTTCTTGCTGGCAAACTTAAATTTGCTTAACTGTAATCTGTCTTTGTTTCTCCTTTGAATTTAATCTCTATTAGTAGCTTTGTTCTGTTCTGGATTTTCTGTTACCTACTTTGAGTATTAAGAAGTGTCACTTGATTACTTTGAAGACAAACAGTTTTGGATTCTAGTTGTTTGTTCCAAGTTATTCTCATAGTTGTACAAGAATATGGGTTTTCTCTTTTTCAAGTTACGGTTTTGCCACTGCAACATAGACCATTATATTCTGGGTTCTTTTCTATTATTTTTCGTTAATCTTTGTTCTTGTTCAGGTTATTGCATTGCCATTGCACACAGACCATTGTTTCCTGGATTTTATATGCCAATATATGTCAAGGTATGGTTGGTTCTGGTTGTGTACTTTCAGTATAAACTACATTTATATGGGTACAGTCTCTTACATTGCTTCGTGGAGTATTATAAACAGCCATAGTATTATTGGATGTCTTAATTATCCTTTTATAATCTTTGTCTGTTTTCCATCTTCTCGACTGATAAATTTACTGAATAAGTGAAGGGCATATGCTAGTTATCCTGTATGAATTAGGCCGTGAATTCTGAATTCAACATTGAGCATTTTGGTGCTGTTTTTTGTCTTGTATATCCTACTTCTTGAGCTTGCAGTGCTTTAAATATTAAGAAATGGTAATTACCCAGCTGGAATTTCTTTGGTAGCATATGTGAAGAAGTTCAAAGACTAAGCTTCATATATATGCCATTCCCTCGTAAACTTGTTTCAGTTTGCTATTAGGTAAAGGTAAAACATACTATTGTCTTCTTGTTAGCAGAGATCTGAATATTAGATTGTTTTCCAAGGATCCAAAATTGTTAGCAGCTTAGTAGAGAGTAGAAAAAGACAAGCCCCTTATACTGGAGCCTTCCTTCTTAAAGACGAGGAAGGTACTGAGGGTTCAGATGCAGAGAAGAATGTATATGACCTCAAAGGAAAAGATCTACTCAATCGTCTTCATGAAGTTGGTACACTTGCTCAGGTAATGTCTCCTCCTCCTTTATTAGCTTTGCCATGAATTCATATCTAAATGAGAAATGCATTAGATTAATCAAGCTGGTTTCATCATATAGATTACAAGCATCCAAGGAGATCAGGTTGTTCTCATCGGTCACAGACGACTTCGGATTACAGAGATGGTGAGTAGAGCTCTTCACGTTTGTTTCTTCTGTAGATTATACAGATGTCTTGTTTATTAACTCACTCTCTATATATTAACCTCATCTTGTTTTGCCCCCCTTACCAAGTTTTCATTTGTTTCATGTGTACAGTTGAGAAAAAGGATTTATTGTACTATTTGTGCTTTCTATGTCCATCTCTACTGGTGTAAACTTTAATCAACTAAGGTATTTTCCTTTTGCAGGTCAGTGAAGATCCTCTCACAGTTAAAGTTGATCATCTCAAGGTATGCAAAACTTGTAAAGTCTGTATAACTTGAATTCTTACATAGAACTAGAAATCCAAATTATCTTATGCCTTCTCCACTATATCTTTCATGTGTGTTTCAGGAAAAACCATATGATAAGGATGATGACATTCTCAAGGCCACATCCTTTGAAGTTATATCAACTTTGAGAGATGTTCTGAAAACAAGTCCCCTTTGGCGAGATCATGCACAAACTTATACTCAGGTATGAACGTCTTCGGCACCTCCTCTGAGATGTCACCTTGCATATGTAGAATGCTGTTGTTAGGTGTTGCATGTGTTGATGCTGTGTTGGTGACTGGTAAAAGCTGTCTAAGGATCCAACCTTGTACCACATTGGGGAGGGTGGGGCTTGGGGTGGCAGTGTTCGAAAGGCTATTCAGCGAGCAGTTAGATGGGTTTGTCCATCTATTTCCTGATAAAGTGGAAGTTCTCTTGCCCATATGCTTATGGAACATGCATGGTGATTTCTTCTTAATAATTTGAATTGACTTATGGTTTTAAGATATCTGTTTTAATGTTATTATGCTCATGAAATATATTCTGTCTTAAAATATTCAATTTTCTGAGATTTGTGTCCAGAAACAGTTGTCTTTTATACTTTGGAAGACACTAAACATTTTTTTATGACGAGTTTTGCATGCTTGACACATTGAGGAATCTATTGCTTGATTTAACCACAATATACTTCAAATAGATGTAAGGATTGCGAGGTGATTCTTAGAAACGGTGAAAGAGTCTTTCTATGTTTCTGGCTATGTGTTGTCTTCTAACCTGTAATATCCGCAGCATATAGGTGATTTTACTTATCCAAGAGTGGCAGATTTTGGAGCAGCAATATCAGGTGCCAACAAATTACAGTGCCAGCAAGTGCTTGAAGAACTTGATGTAAGTAGTTCTGGTGTACAATGTAACCGGCATACGGCCCTCTTGAGAATGAATATAGGGCCTTCAACTTTCTTCTCCTCCTGCTTTTAGGTCTACTGATTTTGCAGAGTAACTATCAAGTCTCTGCTTGCTCACGAACAGGCTTTCTTTGGGAAATGATGACTACTCTTAGTTTACATGGCTTTTTTTCAGTGTCCTGATGGGTTTTGAATATTTCACTGAGGGTCAAATCATTGTTCCTGTTCCCTGGTCTATGGATGTCCTGTTAACATATTAAAAGCCAAAAACATGTCAAGCCTTAAAAGTGTATAATTCTGCGAAGCTCTTTGAAGCATTTTGCCTGTGGAAAGAAATATATGAACTTGATGTTGATATGTGTGCTCAAAGGTTCTTGGAGAAAAAAAAAACATTGCCTCAAAGACTACTATTTTGTACTTTATTCATTCGGTGCCGTTGTGGTGTTGTTTTGGAGATATTGGGGTTCATTTGTTTTCATATCTCACATTTCTAATGTTATCAAGTCTCTCCACATTTCAGGTGCATAAACGGCTAAAGCTAACATTGGAGTTGGTGAAGAAAGAGATGGAGATTAGCAAGATCCAGGTATGACTGGCTGGATAATAAATTGCTCTGGAACCTTTAGATTCTCATTTATGTTTGTTCAAATTTTCTCTGTTTCTGGTTGTGGTAAGGAATCTATTGCCAAGGCCATTGAGGAGAAGATAAGTGGAGAGCAGCGCCGCTACCTGTTGAATGAACAGCTGAAGGCCATAAGAAGGCATGCTATTTAGTGGAAAATTTTAAGTGGTTTTTAATACGTTACTTGAATATCATAAAGAAGTTTGATTTTTGACTATATTTCTGCTTGAATAGGCTTCTAAATGTAGGGTATCTATTGTTAGGAGCAAGTTTTATAAAAACTATTATTTGTGCAGGAACTGGGTTTGGAGACAGATGATAAAACGGCTCTTTCTGGTTCGTTCTCTTTCGTCGAATTCACTTGGGTTTGTTTTGATTGAATCTGATATCTTGTACATGCCCTCTTTTGTATTGCCTTTGTTGTCACTGCAAGAGGTGTTTGATGCAAATATAAACAAGTTGACAATTTGCATTGTAAAGCCCTCTTGCTAATCCTATGCACAAAAGATGTGACATAATCTACAGTGGTT
Organism: Sesamum angolense; assembly: GCA_034509725.1. NCBI lineage: Eukaryota > Viridiplantae > Streptophyta > Magnoliopsida > Lamiales > Pedaliaceae > Sesamum > Sesamum angolense. Next base: position 87,207 of record JACGWL010000660.1, read on the forward strand.
TGGGGAAGATAGTGTCAAGGATGTCCATGACTGCCTCATTTTTTTAAAGAAATTATGACGCTAACGTAATGTAGCTAGCTTTAGATTTGTGGTATATGCTGCTTTATATCCTTAGGTTCGTTAGCCGATATATGGGGAAGCTTGAAGGTTACCAGCTGGAGCAGGCAGGTTTAAATGCTTGGTAATAGTGCATTCTCTTGTTATAGCATAGATATAAGAATAGCTGGTTAAAGGATCCCACACTAAGATCAACTATTTTCTTATTGTGTCACCTTGTACATGTGTGTTCCTACTTGTATTAGTACTTGGATGGATTACTGGTGCTGATGTGTACAGGTGATGTCTTTTTCCATATGTTATTCACCTATCCTCTTGGTACACAGAGTGTGAGAAAAATATTGAAGTATATATTGGTTTTTACTTGGCTTCCATGTACTCCTTTATCAATCCTTAGCTGTCTGATGTAATTATATATTATAGTTTCTGATTAATTTTGTTGACATTCTATGTCACTACAGCAAAGTTCAGAGAAAGGCTCGACCCAAAGAAGGAGAAAATCCCGCAACACGTTTTGCAAGTCATAGAAGAAGAATTAACAAAATTACAATTATTGGAAGCTAGTTCAAGTGAATTTAATGTGACACGCAATTATCTTGATTGGTTGACTGCATTGCCTTGGGGAGAATACAGGTTTGTAGTTAATTATTATCTCATATGTTATGGATCCTCGTGTAGTTTGAATGAGTTCATGAAGTTTGATATTGACATTATTAAATTCAGAGCTGGAAAACCTACAGCTGTAAAATTAGCATAGATGCTGTTGTGCCATCTTTATGGTACTGAATCTTTATCTGAAGGCCAATAATTTGCTAATAAACATCTTTCCCCCACAACTGTGGCTGAAAAAATCCGAAGGGACTGAATTTAGTATTACTGCATCATGGTTCCGTTTCAAGATTAATTAATTGTACCTTTACATAGTTCCATCTCAAGATTGTGATCATTTTATATAGTGCCAAATAGCTCTTCGTTCATGAGGTTATTTTTTGGTCTCAGTCGATTTGTTAGTGGTTTTTGCCATTGTAGATTCTTTCAAATAGCATCTTGCTAACCAGATATTTGACTGGAAAATACTTAAAAGACCTCCCATACAGTGGAAGACATGCCTACCTTAACATAGTTGCTCTGCAGAGATATACAAGAACTATAAACATTAAACGGTGATGCCACAAGGGAAGGTTGGGGAAGAGAATGGGAAATGAGGCTTATGGAATTCCTATTCAGATTTATTAGATGTCATTGGTTTGATTCGACGTAAACCACTTGAGCGGGGATGGGGTAAGGAACTAAGGATGGGTGGGCAAGCTTTGGGCTACCGGGTGTGCCCCTGGACTTGGCTATAACTCTAAAGCTCTCTTCACAGTAGAAAGACAGATTTGATCAACACCCCATACTGATTAAAGCCAAAGGCATTCAAATTGGTAAACTGCATGTCATAGTTGTTAAAAGCACAGAAAGGCCAGGGTGCGCGAGGAGCAAGCCCAGCGCCATTCTTAGAGAATTGCACTGGCTTTGCCATGGCGTCGCCAATTCTGCAAGCATTGAAGGGACAAAAAGGCATGGGGGCAGGGCGAGGCCGTGAGGGTTCAGACGCCATGACGGAAGGCGTCAAATGGAAGGGAGTGGGGGTAGCGAAGGTGGTGCCGGTCCTAGGGTTCCGAGCTGCGGCGCAGAACTAGGGTTTTGGGAAGGAAGAACTCATCTCTCTCACAGCGCGGACTAGGGTTTTAAGACGGAAGAGCTCGCCTCTCTTTCTCCCTCTCTGTTTCCTTTTTCTGTTTGAAAGTAGAAAACAAAATAAAAAAGGAATATATATATATATATATATATATATATATTTCTAGGCTTGCTCAACCCCAGCTTTTCAACTTATTTTTCTTTAAGAAAGTAATAGAAAAATATAACAGAAAAATAGAAAAGAAAAACAAAAATACTTAATTTTTTTTAAAGAAAGTAATAGAAAAATGTAACAGATAAATAGAAAAGAAAAACAAAAAAGGAAGATAAAATCCATGACTGGTTGTTTTACATAATTTTTTATGGTATAATGATTAATATAATTTCTAGTGTTGGTATTTAATTGTTTGTGTAATATTACTCATAAAAGATACTAAGATATGTATATATAATTTATTTATGCAAATATGCACTGTTCTTGAACAACTATGCTGCATGCATAACCAAACAGCATAAGTCGTGAAAAATAAAGCATAATAACATACTGAACACCATCAACAGTATAGGTTCGAGAGTTAGTGGACCAAGTCAAAAACTATCACCCTGATGGGGTAATTGTGGAAATGGTGAAACTAACAGTTGGAGTTATTGTGAAAAGAGTGAGGTTCTAGATGGAGAAGTGGACAATGTCACTCTTAATCTTGTGAAAAACACGGTGATTTGCCATCTTCTGGAAGTTGGTGCAGGAAGGAAGACATTGGTTTTCCTGAAAAGAAAAGTAATGATGGAGGCAAAGACTGTCATTTGGAACGACTGAGCTTACCATACAAAAATGTTTTAAAGGCCATTTTCTATAGGAGCAGAAAGTGTCAAGGGAATACTCCTGCTCATTGGAATGTAGACAAAGTATGTTGCTAGCTGTTGCTTGTTCATTTTGTAATTTTGGAATAATCTCTTCTTGGCTTTAGAACAGATGCAAATAAGATCATTGACTTGAGTAGATCGACCTTTTCGTTTTGTATGTTTCCATTGATATATTTGTCAGACTTGTAAAATACTTCATAGTTGCTAGTTTTTTCAATTCATAATTTTGGGAATTTTTCTTTGCTACAATTATCTGACAGTTTACTTATGCTGCTTATAATTTCTTTCCTATTGTTCAGCGACGAGAACTTCGACGTAATTCAGGCTCAAAAAATTCTAGATGAAGACCATTATGGATTAACAGATGTTAAGGAGAGGATATTGGAGTTCATAGCAGTGGGGAAAACTCAGAGGAACCTCACAAGGTTTGTCAGTTTGTTAAATTTTATCTCTTATAATTTTCTAGAATAAGGTTGGCACTTTTGAATAATGTGCTTTCAATTGCGTTAATGAGTTTTTTATACATTGAGTGCATTCCATTGCACTAGCCATCTTTACACTTTCTGTCACATATCTTTATATTAGCGTGCATGCGGTTTCATGCACAGACACGAGTTGATGAAAGAACACGCTAGACAGAGTAGACAATGTGTCTTGTGCTTGTGTTTTACAGATATGCTTCTTGTTTTTTGTGGGCGGACAATTAAACAGAACAAGGACAAACGTAGTGTTTCAAGTTTTTGGTTTTGTTTGCTGGTCTGTACCAAGTTCGAAAAATAAAAGAATTTGGTCTTGATTTCACTGTCATGTTCGATTTTGGATTCTGGACCGGAAATGTCTACTTTAGCCAGCTTGTTGGCTTTTTCCTGTTGCTTCAATTCAAGTTTTCATTATGCAATGTTGGTGCTTGAGCTGCCGCTTGTTTGACTAGTACAAAAGTTTGGAAACAGTCAGATGTGGTTAGCTGGTTTAAGGTTGCTTTTACTCTTCCATCTCTTTCTCTTCCTCTGCCTCCCTGAATTTGGTTTACTCTGCTGCATCCCTGCAAGAAATTAATCTATGACATAGAGTACTGAACCCATTGCTTGTTCTTTCTTCAATTTTTTATAGGTAAAATAGTATGCCTCTCTGGACCTCCTGGAGTGGGAAAGACGAGCATTGGTCGTTCCATTGCTCGGGCCTTGAACCGAAAATTTTACCGGTTCTCTGTCGGAGGTTTATCTGATGTTGCCGAAATCAAGGTAGGTGATGCTTGGAACATTTAAGTTGAAGATAAACTTCACATCATGATATACATTAGTAACTCTGAGATGCACGTCAGGGGCATCGCCGAACCTATATTGGTGCCATGCCAGGGAAGATGGTGCAATGTCTAAAAAGTGTGGGAACAGCTAACCCTCTTGTTCTAATTGATGAGATAGATAAGGTATTTCCTCCTTATCAGTTGGGTCTACTGCCTTACGTGCCCTTCATTATCAGATTTATAGCATCCTTGAATTAATGTATCTTTTGGCAGTTGGGGAGAGGACATGCAGGTGATCCTGCAAGTGCAATGCTGGAACTCCTTGATCCAGAGCAGAATGCAAACTTTCTAGATCACTATCTTGATGTTCCAATTGATTTGTCCAAGGTTAGTGTGACTCAGACTTAGTTTTACGTGGATCAGAAGCATGAGATGTCGTTTTGACTTTCTTTACGGGGGCATTTTTCTTATTGGGGTTGATGGATTTGATTTCTGATGGACAGAACGTAAAAATCATACTCACCATTAGCACTAAGCGCAACTCTTGATCTACTATGGAACACTTTGGTTATATTCTTTTCATACTTATGACTGCCTGTAATACATATGAGCTTGACCTTGCTGTTGAATTTGATAGGAAAGATAGAGTATGCAGTAAGACTTTCTTGAAATCTCACATTGCATGGTTATTCCTGGTGCTTAATGTGAGATGGAATGGTGAAATCATGCCCGTAGCACTCTCGTTTTCTGTTAACACAATGCTATTTGACGTTTTGTAGTAGAGACTAGTTGCCTATGCCTCTTTGTTGACATTCCTTTAGCAATTTCTATTCAAAAATACCATTCTGGAAAGTGAAATATATTCTCTCTACTTATATGCTCTCGATGGGGCATAGGCAGCATGGCAGCATGTTTCTTCCCATTTCCACGAAGAGGAAAAACAGAATAGATAATATAGTGCCAGATATTCTGTGTCTTTTCCTGCGAGATGTGTAGTTTATTTTTTGGAATTGTACAAACATTCTGTCAAGGCACCAACTTGTATAAATACTTTCTCATCTTCAGTATGATTAAGAATGGATATGATTTTACTCAAATCTTTTCCATTTTCTTACATAGAACTCATCATTTTTTAACAAGTAAATCGTAATTATATTTCTGATACAGGATGTTGATTCATTTGATAGTCCAACTGGGTGACCTAGCCTGGTGAAGAATATGGTTTCCAAGATCATCTTTAGAAGTTTGATGATCTGTAGAATTTGGTTTCCAAGATCAGCTTTAGGATATTTGACAAATGGGTAAAATAGTATCATTTTTCTTTCCCAATTACCAATGCATAAGTTAGCATGTTATGCAAGTTCAGAAAAATTCGTTATTACGCATTTGAAACCTGAAAATTATATCACTGGACTGGATATACTTGTGGGTGTGCATTCACTTTAGTGCTCCTTTCCACTATAAACTTTTGATCTTTGGATATGATGAGGTGTATCTGTTTGCTGCATAGTGATCTGTCTGACGTGCATGATAAAGACATTTTAGATCTTATTTTTTGAAACTTAAATATTCTGAATATCCCAAAGAAAGCTTTGGCTTGGGGTACTAACCTTTTTGATATTGCTAATGGTCCATACTGAAGCTTTGATATTGTTCGATTGGCATAAAATTGTGGGTAACTTACTTCACTGCTCCTTTTTGCTGTAAACTTCCCTTTCTTGTGTCTATATGGTTATATGCTGCATAATTCATGGTGTGTCTATGCTGCATAATCCGTGGAATGGGCCTTGGTTGTCTCTTGAGGCTTAATAAATCTAACCAAGGACATTCGGCAGGCTACATGGAGTGAAATTGGTACAAAACTTTGTTATGGTAATATTTTGTTGAAATTGCTGGAAAAGAATGTGTCTCATACTCTATCGGTCTATCATATTGTCTTTTGCCAGTGCAAGTCTTGAATTGTTTGTAAGCAATAATGACTTCATATGCATAGTTCTTGATTATGTTTTACTTTGGATTTTTCGCTGTAGATTCTCATCTTAACCTGCTTAATGTGTTATAATTGTGTTTTACGTTCTTACATTTGGTGCAGGTTTTGTTTGTCTGCACAGCAAATGTTGTTGAAATGATACCTAACCCCCTTTTGGATAGAATGGAGGTAATCTCCATTGCCGGGTATATAACTGATGAGAAAATGCACATTGCAAGGGATTACTTGGAGAAAACCACTCGGGAAGCATGTGGTATCAAGCCTGAACAGGTATTCCTCTGCCTCCCTGTACTCTCTCTCTCTCTCTCACACACACACACACACCACAAACACACTTTGAAGATGAGCCGCGGGTGGAATTTACCACCTCCCAGTTCTCAATCACCTGAATGTCATTGATGTTTTCAAAAAATTCTACTAGACATGCTAGAAAATGTTTTTAATTCACAAGATGGTGTCTGGGAGTCCAGACTGTCAAGCTTGGGAATGGGATTTTCTGTTTGTGTATTTGTCTCTGTTTCTTTAAGGGTTCTTCTGATGTGGAAGTATGCACAGTTCTAAATTGGCACTGCATAGGGAACGTGAAGAAAGATTAAGGTGATAAGTTATGCGTGAAAAGTGCTATTGGAACCACTCCACTGGAAGTGGCTGCTGCTAAGCAAACAGAGGCTCATAACTCTGGTCCCAACTAAATGTCAAAATTAAGATTCAATGATTGGGAGACTTACTTTGGATGCTGCCCGGAGAATCTTCATAAATTTCCTCATATTATATGTGCCCTTCTGTGTATATGGTTTTCATGGAACTAATATTTCATTTCAAAAAGGTGGTTTGATGAAATTCGTCACCAGCACGGAACAATGATCTTATTTTGCTTCTGAATTCACTGCCTTGACTTCCTTGTATGGATATATCTTGGACTTATTTCTAGTTAACCTAGCTATGGAAGCTCTAATTTGGTTTAAAATGAATTTGGAGCTGGTATATTATGACCATGCAGAGGTATGCTGAAAAGGTTATGAGCTACGATGCTAAGTGTTATTGTTGTGGTTGGCGTTTATCGACATGATTATGATTACTTGATATTAACTGTTGGCTGTTATCTTGAATTCTATTATCGTGCTTACCTACTGTTGAGGGTACATTATACTTTGAGCTTTCATCAATTTTAAACTGATTTTCAATAACATGTGATATGCGCATCGTTGAAATATTATTGATGCTTGTATATACAAGTCTCTTCTCTTACGTAGATCTCTTAGTTTTCCCTTCTCTTTTCTGGACCAGGTTGAAGTCACAGATTCAGCTCTTCTTGCTTTGATTGAAAATTATTGCAGAGAGGCAGGGGTCCGGAATCTCCAAAAGCAAATTGAGAAGATATACCGAAAGGTTCTTGCTGTAACTTTCTGTTTATTGGTTGGAGCATCAAGTTTCAGAGTTACATATGCGTTTATCATTGGTTCATAAGTCTGGATGATTTGAATTTATCATGTTTGAGATCCGTGGTAGAGGCACTCATGTTATTTTTACTTTCTCTCACAATTCTATTCATTAATTACTGGTCAGATTGCTCTACAACTTGTGCGTCAAGGAGCATATATTCAGCCTGTGGTTCGAGCTCAGGTCCAACCTGATGATGTAAAGGCTCAATCTGGTTCTGTGTCTAATGAAACTGCAGTTGAACGAGTAGAAGCTGAAACAGTAGATCATACTATTGATAAAAAGGAGTCTGGAAATGCGGTTGAAGCTGAAATAGTGGACTCCCCTGCTGACCAAATTCCAACTTCTATGGATCAATCTGGCACTCCAGAGGTATCTCAAATATGTCCACTCTTATATATGAACTAATGGGATATTTGTTTCCAAGTCTCTTAAATGATGTTAATTAAATTAGCATTAGCTTTATTTGTTTTAAACTAATCAGACAAAGAAAATATGTTTCTGGGTAGAAATCACTTGCTATTTTCCAATGTTCTTATGTGTTCTATATGAATGTTTAATTCCTTAACATGAGCTAAGCATTCTTCAATGTTGTATCGTCCCATTATTACATGTTCTATATGAGTGTTTAATTTCTTAACATGAGCTATGCGTTCTTCAATATTCTATCATCCCGATCAATACTGATGCTGTCTCGTTTGTACTGTTGATGTCATCCTGGCAGGATACTCTGGAAGCTGAGAAGACACAGGAAACTCAAGCTGTTGAAAAGGTGGAAAAAGTTTTAGTTGACTCATCTAACCTTGTTGATTTTGTTGGCAAGCCTGTCTTCCATGCTGAGCGAATATACGATCAAACTCCAGTCGGAGTTGTTATGGGTCTTGCTTGGACGGCAATGGGTGGCTCTACGCTCTACATAGAAACAACCCCAGTTGAGCAAGGTGAAGGTAAAGGGGCTCTCAATCTCACCGGACAACTTGGAGATGTCATGAAGGAAAGCGCCCAGATTGCTTACACCGTTGCCAGGGCCATATTGCTTGAGAAGGATCCTGAGAATCCATTTTTTGGCAATACAAAGCTTCATCTTCATGTTCCTGCTGGTGCTACCCCTAAGGATGGCCCAAGTGCGGGATGCACCATGATAACATCCTTGCTATCTCTTGCCATGAATAAACCTGTTAAGAAGGACCTTGCAATGACTGGAGAAGTAACGTTAACGAGAAAAATTCTTCCTATTGGTGGGGTATGTAAAGCAATCTTTATTTTCTGTCACAGTATTGCTATTAACATGTTTTCTGCCCCTACATTTGCTCATCACGGGTCGTTTTCTGCACATTTGCTTAAAATCAAGTTGATTGAGTTTGGTTCAAGATTCACTTGTCATCTATGCTTTGGTGTAAGACCGCATTTTCCATCTTTTGAGCATCAAAGCAAACAAATTGTTCGTTGTCATTATCTGGAGTGTCTCTATATCAAATAAAGTAGTTAAAATCATGAAACACGCCATGTTATTTCATATTTCCATTTTGCCAGGCTTTTCTAATTCATCATGAAATGCTCTTTCTGTAAAATCAGGTTAAGGAAAAGACGATTGCTGCAAGGCGCAGTGATGTGAAGACCATCATCTTTCCTTCAGCTAACCGGAGAGATTTTGATGAGCTAGCACCTAATGTAAAGGAGGGCCTTGATGTACATTTTGTAGACGACTACGCTCAAATATACAACCTGGCTTTTGGTGAAAATCCCCAAACACAGTAATATGTGCTGTCCGTTTGGGCTTTCTCTTGAGCTCTTAAGATATGGCAGTCCCCTTCTTGGCAGGATTCTACGGTTTCGTCAACTTCGGTAGCTTCAGAAGTTGATCAAACTTGCTATTCTTACTGTCTGTATACTAAATTTTATACGTCAGGAGTGGAGATATCCTCATTCATTTATTCACAAACCGAAGCCTTCTTCTGTAGCAACTCATTGATCTTCTATACAGGATGCTGATATGTTATCCAGTTCCTTTTGCCAATAAAATGAAGAGTAGAGTTTCTCAGCCTTGTAACAATTGCTTGATCCTTTCAGAAAGTTCACATTTTAGTGTGCAACTTTTAATAGGTCTTGGGACTTTCTCCAATGCAATCACAATCAGCTCTGTATTACAACGTTTCTGTGGGTTTTGCATGAATAGAACTTCTGTGGTGTCTGGTACCAACAGAAAAAGCCAAAGAGAAACGAACGCCCAATTGCTTCTTCTCCATTCTCAGGTGTTCAATTGAATTGGCACTTAATGATAATCAATGTATTTCTCTAAATGTGGAGATAGCCATCCAACTGAAATGTGAAGCGTTCAAACATCTTCTGATTTCAACGTGTAACAGAATGTTTCACTGGTAACTATCTGTATCTGTCTCTATCTATCTACAAATATGAAAAGTATGTAATACTTTTTTGTTCGACTAGAATGTCCTTTAAGATAATACTAATTCTGAGGGTAATTATGTAATTTAACTCCTATGGAGAATACAGTAATAAATATTCATTTTGGAATACAAGATACAGTCGATTGACTAGAATTCATGATTCATTGATTCCAGTTTCCCGTGGTATTCTTGCTGTCAAATTGATGACAGCCAAGACGATAAATTAATCTGTAAGTAATTAAGTTTATTTTGATATTAACGTATATATGTCAGTTCCAGTTTTGCCCTTGTCTATTTAGTACAGATATGCAATGAGTATGGAGAATAGGTATATATATATATAGAAGATGAGAAAATAGGTATGGCATCTCATGGACCCGTCAAGAAGGGTTGTACCAACGTCATATATGTCAGTCATGGTAGCTGACTTATTATTGCAAAAAAACAAGAGTTAAACATATGTAAATGAACCATATATATATGATTACTGTTCTATCCTTTGGTATTGCATACCAATTATTCATAATCTGTAAATGATTTGCAAGGTATAATAAGGAGTAAAAAGCTAAGATCGATGGTCTTTAGGCTTAGCTATCAGTCTTGGCCAAGGTATAGCAAGATTGTAGTTGTAAAGACTTGGGACTTGTTAGGTTAACAGTGATCATGTTAGGATATGTAACCTAGCAAGATTAAAGTATGTTTTCATTTATTGTTGGATAATTTTTTTTGAAATACATAATTTTTTAATCAATAAAGTTATTTTTTTTTTTATATAGAATGGATATTCCTGTTTGCTAGGTTGATACATAAATTAAACATGTCTCATAAAATTTACAGTTATGATGGGCCAATTTCCTCTACGTAAGGATTGGTAGATCGAAAGAGTCTAGTAATAGACAATTTGGTCTATTGGCTTGCAAATCCTTTCTGATAAGGAGAAAGATTGTGAAGCTCTTAGTGGGACAAAGTGGGCTTCGGAGTTGTTCGTTGGATTAGATCCAGTGTGACATCTGCAGGTCACTAAATACATAGGATCAATATAGAATTCACAAGTCTAATAATTTTTGGGATGTTTGAGGAGTTAGATTTGAAGTGGTGAACCAAACTGGTTACCTTTCGATTAGATCGAGAGGGCTTGTTTTTAGTGGGGGTTATTGAATATCTAAATAAGAATGGAAAATCAATCTTAGTGAAATTCTTTTAAAAGGATTAAACGATCTATGATAAGGGATAAATCAAACTTACTTGAACTTTATCAGTGTTTCACTAAACTATCTTGGCCCCAATTGCATGACAAACCTTGTCCCACATAGTCCTTGAGCTTGCGGGATAGTCCTCCATACTTCAAGGGACAAGTGGGTCTGATTTGTACAGAATTATTATAGAATATTGCAAGCATAATTTGTAATCACATTTTTTCTCACTGATATATTCGAGTCCTCGCCCGTCCGATCAATTGAATTATGATCAAATAGGACATATGGGGTAGCAATATGTTACATCGGTTTAAATCAAAGGCTTGGAGCCTTACAATTCGACATGGGGTTCAAACTAGATTTAGAACTTCATAACTAGAATATTCGTTTTGACAAGATCATATGAGATATCACTAGGTCTAGATGAGAAAGCTTAGATATTTGACATCCCCTATGTCTTTGACGTAGGCAACATGGAAATTTGATTTGATGTATTAAACTTGATGTTATGTATGCTTTGAGCATAACACAATGGATATCGGGAATGTACTAAGGAAGCAGTAGACAACTGTTAAGAGTCACCTTTAATACCTAAATAAGGATTAAAGAAGTGTTCTTGATGCACGATTTGTGGAGAGTTGATTCTGGAAGGTCAGAGCGATACTAGCTCTAGATTTATGAGAATAATGAGTAGTCCTCAAAATGTATCTATCTTTGGATTTTAATGGTTGACGTGGTGGCTTGGAAAGGTTCCAAGCTGGACACCATGACGTTTCATCATGAAATTCGAGTATATGGTGACTTTGGAAGTTATTTCTTGAAAGTGGTTTGGATTGAAAACTGCATCCACTGAATGGATGTGGTGCCTAGCACGATTAGACCAGTAGTTGCCTTGGAGGTAAACAACTAGACTATGACAAAAGTTATAGGGCCTGAGATCCCATCACATGATCCACAGAAAATTTTTAGACAACCATCTTGTGCAGATAGCGATGATAGAAAGAGGTGACACATGGTTGGACCGTGTTGCTTTAGTAGAAAAATATAGTACGGTCAAACGGGTATTGTAGGTTGCATATGCTCAGAAGGTTTTGAATGACATGAGTAATTGGCTTAGTAGTCAAGTGGAGATTGTTTGAATAGGTGTACAAAAAGTCAATTAGATTGTTTTTTTTTTTTTTTTTTTTTTTGGGGACTATTCGTCAATCTTTATCAAAGTAATTTTTTTAAGATGAACAGAGCAAGTAATCATAATTGGCTCATGCATTGTTGTGCTTACCACTTACATTGAACAACGTTTTGATATCACAACAAATGCCCGAAACTAACGTGGAGTTGGATTGCGCATATGTTGATAGCTTTGAGACCAACTTCTAAGGGTCGATCTGCAACATTCCAGGTCAAGGTTCTTGAGATAGTGTATTGAGAGTCCAGTAAAGACTTTCACTAAGTATTGCATTATCATGTTTCATTGATGGGAGACATAGATTGTTTATGCAATTTTAGTAGGTTAGTTGACAAGGTTGTTGACTGACTAAACTGACTCGTAGGAATCTTCATGTGGAAGTCTTCAAGGCTGGGTTGGTACGACCGAAATTTTTTGTTTTGATAGTATCGGATTAGTCCTCATACTTGTGGAATCATGATAGAAACGTACATGCAAATATTGTATCTTGAATCTGGCGAGCTGTGATTGTATCGTAAGATATGGATATAAGCCTTGTCTAGTGGAATCGAAGTATGTAGCTAGAACAGTGATTCGAATAGATAATCTATCCCCTGTCAGTTTTTTTACGGTAGCTATTCTTATGTGCTCTGAGATGGTTTAGACTGTCAAAGTCTTTGGCAAAAGGGATCGATCGATTGGAGATAGGTTCCCTAAGTCGGATCAATAGAGTAAATACATCTCGAATGAAGCATAGTTTCCTAGTTAAGGATGAGAACCGACACACAATTCCATGCTCTAGACTAAGATAAGAGACGATTAATAGTAGGACCATACGTATATGGAACTCGGAGCCTAAATGTTCACGCTAGCCTTTACCTCTTTTTTAGTACACTTTTGATAACGGGCATTTCTGGTTATGGAATAATCGAAAATAAGTAGTTAATTTTGATTTAATTAAATTTGTTGGTAAAAAAAGTGATGAAATTAATTTAGAATTTATTCTGGAAGAAAAGAATTATTTAATTTGATTAAATTAATTAATGGAGAAAAGTAAATTATTGGATTATTTATTTGGGATAATACAAGAATTTAAATAATTTGATTAATTCAAATTTGGGGTCTAGCCTTTTAAGTTAATTGGATTAGTTTAAAAAAGACTTGGGCTAATTAATTTGTTGGACTAATTAATTAGTAGATGGACTTGTCTAATTAATGCATTGGATTCATTAATTAGTGGAAATGGACTTAAATTAATTAGTCGGGCTAATTAATTATTTGGGCTTGATTAATAAATTGAATTTATTAATTCATGAGCATATCTAGGTCTGTGTATATTTAATTGAATTAAGTATTCACATGAATTTTCTATTAGTTATTTTATTTAATTGAATTAAATAATAAATTCAATAGATTATTATTGGACAAATAAAATAAGTCGGTCCAAATATTCAAACCCTAAACTGATTTGGATGAGATCAAGTTCACGGACTAGAGTACCTTTTTTGGGAAGAGGTGTAGTTGAGTGGGCTATTTGAAAGAGTTCTACTTGCCAAAAGTAGATCAAATTTGGGTCAACAAAAATTTCTCCCAAATAAATAAAAGTTAATTCATAAGAATTTTGTTCAAAGTTCTAATGGTAGAAAGTAAATATAAGATGGAGCAAACTTCAATAAATATAAATATGATATTTGATGTTGCAAGAAAACTTTTATAACTACAAAAAAATTAAAGAATATAGAGTAATTTACCCTTATCGATTCGTATATTCAAAACCTGCAAGTTCAATGCACCCTCATGGGGGTTTTTCTCTTGTATGAGAGCTCTCCCCTCCTATGAGTGGTGCTTTCCCTTTTTATAGGATTTTTTTGGCGGCGCCCATGCACCTCCTAGGCGGCTGGACGACACGATCACTTGTCATGTGAATTGTTGGCTGAAGATTTGTGCTTGGCTCTCTTCCTTTGTTCTTTAGATCCTTGTTTCTTTTGTCCTTTTGCTAACTTTTATTACCCTTTATTGCTTTATGCCTCGTTTGCTGCTCTTTCCCTTTTCAGCTACTTCACTGTTTCTTCCCCAAAATAGGTACTACTGCTGTTTATATTAATACTAAAGTCTGCCTTTGCTACTTTTTTCTTTGTTTGAGTTTTGTTTTAGGTTCCTTTTGTCTTTCTCATGCTACTGTGGTTGGGGTGCTCACTCTGCTCTGGTTTTTCATCTGATGGAGGTGGATTTAGCTTGCCTGGGATAGTCACTGGTTTTGACGGAGGATGAGGAGTTGGGGGTGGTTATGCCTACGGGGATTTGGCATTCTGACCTCGATAATGGTGGGTTTCACATAGTTGGTTGCGTTTGTTCTCATATATCCTATGGGGATTTTGCATTCTGCCTACGGGGATTTGGCATTCTGACCTCGATAATGGTGGGTTTCACATGTGGAGGCGCTGAAAACTATTGTTCAATCTTCACTTAATCTGGCTAAGGGTATGGCAATTTCCTTCATTGAAAATGGTTTTTTTCTTTTGAAATTTTTTCATGCCATCGATTGCGGCCGTGGGCTTTTGAAAAAAACCTTATTGCGCTAACCCAGGTGGCGGAGAATGAAAATCCAGTGGAGGTGGATCTTACTTGGTGTGGTTTTCATGTTCGAATTCATGGTCTACCTATAGGGAAGATGACCTTGGATATTGCTCGCTTCATTGGTGATAAAATTGGCTGACTACATACATTTGATCAGGCTAAGGGCCTAGACTCGTGGGGTTCGTTTATGTGTCTTCGCGTGGCAATTGATATTACGAAACCTCTGCCTTGGGCTTTGAAGATCTGAATTGTGTTAGGTAATGAACATATTATAACCTTCAGCTATGATTGGGTATATATTGAAGTGGTGCAAATCTCATTTCCAATCAGATTTTGTAGACCCGGGAGATAATTCGCCCCTCTAACTCGTTCTGATTCCAAAACTCGATTATCACAGACTAGTAGTTTTCATGCTCAATCGCAATTTGTTCGCTCTCGCTTTAGTTCACGACAGAGTTCTCAAGCTGCCTCCCTGTACTGCACATATTTGGGGTAGTGCTATTTTTGGTGTTTTCTCTAAATCTCATGACCGCCCAAGTAACTTAGATTTGCCCATTGGAGCCACACCCTTCCCTATTCACGCCCAGGCTACTCTTGAGTCCACCGTTGTTTTGATCCCTTCCCCCCAATCATAGTTTCTCACCTTCTGCTTCCACCCCCCCAACAGGATTCCGATCAGAGTCCCAAAATTCCCCTCCCTCTGTTCTCCCCTATGCCTACTTGCAACCAACTCCTACCTCTTCTGTTCCTCCCAAATGTAAGTATACTAAAAACACTTGCCCTTTTGTTGATCCCATACAAAGCCGTAAGTCCAATTAGCTTTCCAAAAGGAAATTAGTGGATGATGATGTTCAAGCTATTGACCTTCCTCTCCCAAAAAATCCAGCAGGAATGATGGTGTCCTTACTGATATTTCCAATTTCATGGTGGAGGCTGCCACACAGTCCCACCGAGTGTCATGAGTCTTCTCGTTTGGAACTACCAGGGGCTGGGGAACCCTTGGACTGTTGAAGGGCTCCCGGATCTTCTCTGAGATAATAACCCCCACTTGGTTTTTCTAGTAGAGACCAAATGTTCTTTTCACCAAATTGAGAATTTAAAAGATTGCTGAATCTATTTGGTTGTTATGTGGAATAACAAGGAAAAATTGGTGGTTTGGCGCTATTATGGAAAAAGTCGGTGGAAGTGCAACTCCAATCCTTTTTTAGTTATCATATCGATGCTTCATCCGGTTGGATGAGTCCGATGATATGTGATGATTTTCAAGTGTCTATGGTGAGCCAGATACACATAAATGGACTGAGTTTCATAAACTTATGTGTTAGCTGCATTATCAGTCAGCACGTCCTTGGTTGTGTGTCGATGATTTAATGAAATTCTTGAACAATCTGAAAAGGAAGGTGGTCCTATTAGAGCAGAGTGGCAACGATTTTCATCGTTGACGAACACCTGCACTAATAAGATAAGACAAAGAAATAGGGAGTCTATGATTGTGAATCAGTAACAACGGATTAGTGGAATGTTCGCAATTTTCAAAATTCCTTACCCACTTGTGATTTACATGATATTGGGTTCCAGGGTCCTGCCTTCACGTGGTGTAATAACCAATAGGAGCCGCAGACTGTTCGCGAGAGACTTGATCGTGCTTGTTCAACTGAAACCTAGGCTCAAGCTTTCGTGGAGGCACGAGTCTAACATGTGGCACCCCTTATTCCGATAACTGTATATTGCTCATTGAGCTTCGGCCAATAGTATGGTGGGAGCTCTTGGGGAGTCGAAAGTGCTTTTGATTTGAAGCGATATGGCTCCTAGAATTGGCTTGTGTGTTTTAGTCATTTTTTTGGTCGAGCAACGCCTGATAGAATCAAAGAGTTAGAGAAATATTTAGTTGCCTTGAAAGATGTTGGAGAAATATTTAGTTGCCTTGAAAGATGTTGGAGTAACGATAGCCTCTCAGCCTGAGCATTAAAGGATAAAGCTGAGTTCACTGAATTGATCATCCAGGAGGAAAGTTTTTTGGAAACAGCGGAGTAAAGATTTGTGGCTTAAGGATGGGGACTGTATTCTAGATTTTTCCATGCAAAAGCCAGTCATTGTCACCAAGTTAATTCTATCTATAGGTTGAGAAAGTCTGATAGTGAGTGGACAGAGTCGGCTGAGGGGTTGCAACAGTGTATCTTGGAATAGTTTTAGAAGGTGTTCACTTCCAGCAGACTGCTACCAGATGACATCCATAGCAGAACTGAGCATCTTCTGATCATGGTAGACATAGAGATGGCAGAGGACCTACATCGATCTTATATGGAGACCGAGGTGATGAGGCTCTCTTTAGTATGTCCCCGTTAAAATCCTCTAGACAAGACGGCACGCCACCTCTCTTTTATCAAAATTTTTGGCATGTTCAATCCAATGCCATTTCCTGTGTTTTTACTTTCCTTAACTGTTGTATTCTGCCCACGGGTTTTAGTGCCATAAATATAGTTTTCATCCCCAAGTGTAAACAACCACAGTCTCTTACCTAGTACCATCCTATTTATCTTTGTAATATGGTGTATAAGATTGCTTTGAAAACGATTGCTAATCGGTTAAAACCCTGGCTATACAGGATAATTTTCCCATCTCAATCTGCTTTTGTGGCAGGGCGCCTCATTACTAATAATGTGCTACTAGCTTTTGAAACTAATCATTTTTTTCATACTCATTCGAAGGGGCTTAAGCACTTTATTAATCTTAAGCTTGATATTAGAAAAGCTTATGATCGAGCGGAATGGTCATTCCTTTGAACGGTGTTGGGTAAGCTTGTTTTTTCTTGTAGTTTTGTTGTGCTTATTATGATGTGTCTCTTCTGTTTCTTATTCATATATCGTGAGTGGTAAACAGTTTGGCTCCATTTCCCCTAGAGAGGTCTGCATCAAGAGGACCCTCTATCCCCTTATTTGTTCTCCTTTATACAAAGTCATTTAGATTGTTTTCTTCGAGTGGCAGCAATAAGGGAACTATTCCAGGTGTGGCGGTTTGTAGAGGGGCTCCCAGTATCTCTAACTTATTATTTGCAGATGATACCATGGTTTTTTGCCTGATAGACGCGGTCTAGCATGTTCGGCCCCTCTTGGATACTTACAAACTTGTTTCATCTCAAGAGATTAATCTTTCTAAATCTTTGGCTGCTTTTAGTCACAATACCCTTATCGAGGTTTAGCAGCAGTGGGCTAGAATTATGGGAATTTGTCTAGAGAATAAACATGAGATTTTCCTTGGGCTACCTGTGGTAGCTTTTTGCTCCAAAAGAGCTATCTTTGCTGCTTTAAGGGATCGCATTTGGAGGAGGGCTCAGGGATGTCATGAGAAAACTTTGTCTCAGGCGGGTAAAGTTGTTCTTATCCAAGCCATGGTGCAGGTTATTCCTTCCTATGCCATGTCTTGTTTTCGGCTTCCTGAGTCTGTATTTCAGGAACTCCAAGCATTGGTAGCTAAACCTTTTATGGCATGACGAGGACTGGCGAAAATTTTATTGGTTAACTTTGAACCAAATGAGTTCAAGTAAGCTTGGGGGGGTCTTGGCTTTCGAAATCTTGACGCTTTTAATTTGGCTTCGCTTGCTAAACAATTTCGGAGCCTCCCGTCGAGACTGGAGAGCTTCATCAGTGAAGTCTTGAAAGCTAAAAACTTTCCTCATACCCATTTCTTAGAGGCACAAATCGGGGCTCAGTCGTCCTATACGTGGAGGAGTATGATGGCTACTTTGGTGTTTCTAAGAGTAGGTTGTAGGTGGCGGATTGGGATGGGACACTCGGTGAACATTTGGAAGGTTCCGTGGATTCCTCGAACTCTATCATTTCGGGTTATCACTCCAAATCCTCATGATACCCGAGTTTTACATGTTAGTGACCTTATTTTGGAGGACACAAGTGAATGGGATGTGGGGGTTGTTAATGACCTCTTTTGGCTGGAAGATCGAGATCTCATCCTTCAGATCCTTCTTAGTCTGATTGGTACTTTATACCTGTTAGTTTGGCATTATTCTTCTAGTGGTTTGTTCTTTGTCAAAAGCAGCTATAATCTAGCATTATTTTTGGCCTCTTGGGGAGGGGCTAGCAGAGTTCGATGGTGTAGGAATACTTCAAGGGTGGTGTGGCAAGTAAATATACCGAATAAGGCGAAGGTATTTCTATGGGGAGCTATTTCGCAACATCTTACCCACTGCGAGCAACTTGGGAATACGACTGCCATATGAAATCGTATGTTGTCAGTTTTGTAGCTCGGACACTGAATTCCCCATTCATACGCTTCTTTGCTGCTCCTTTGCACACCAAGTTTGGGGGTTGTTCGGTGTTCATTGGTATGATATTGATTCTATGGATCTGTCGGTGGAGGAATGGCTTAATTCCCTATCGCTGAAGTTGTCTCCCTTTGATTTTAGCTTGGTGGTTATGATTTGTTGGACGATTTGGTGGTCTCGGAACTTAAAATGTGCAAATAGGGACTTCCTCCCCCCTCTACAGGTTGTTGATTTTGCTCATAGTTATCTTCCAGTTTCATGTCGTATTGTCTGCAATAGACGAGCACCAAGTCTGGGTCTCAACCTTCTTGGTGTCCCCCCTAATGACTGTGTTAAGATTAATTTGGATGGTAGAATCTGCGATGGTGGCCGAACGTTGGGCTTTAGGATTCCTGCTCGCAATGCCGAGGGTTCATATTTAGCTTGGTTATCCTTCAAACTGGACAGGGGAGGATCTATGGAGGTGGTTGAAGCAAGGGAAGCCATTTGCATCGCATTGTGCATCAGTGGCGCCGTGTGATTCTTGAAGACGACTGTAGCTCTCTGATGAGCAAACTCTCCTCCGTTGTTGTTGATTTATCTGATACTAGTTGTTTTGTTGCAGTTATACATTCATTGTCTTCCCAGATTGGGATGTTTCCTACTTAGTTGTTAAACGATCCAGTAACTTTACTGCTGATATGTTAGCTAGATTGGCATTGAACCAGGAGGGGGTTCATCCTCCCTTCCCCTTGGATTTGATGTTTTCATTTGTGGCGAGTTAGTCAGTTAATCTGAGTGAAGTTTTTTCCTCTCAAAAAAAAAAAAAAAAAAAAAAAAATACACCCTCATGGGCATCTACACTAGCAATTGAAGAGAAAATTATAAGGTAGAAACCATGGATGAAATCACTTTGTCGTTTTACCCAAATAGCACACCACTAACCACTATTGTAAGGTGATGATAGTGTAATAATAATGGAAAAAAAATGCAATTTACTCTTGTAATATGGTAGATGAGTAACTTGTTCTTTTATGGGAAAAAATTAGTAATTTATTTTTCTATGTTTTTAAAATACAATAATTTACACTCTTGTGTTTTTTAAAATGAAGCAATTTACCTCCTTATGAGTAAATTGTTTCATTTTAAAAAACATAAGGAGGTAAATTGCTATTTTTTTTTATTTTTTATTATGGGGATAATTTTTTTTATTTGCAATATCACATGGGGATAAAATACATTAAACTCTAATAATAACATGTATTCTCTTTTCCACATCCTCGTTAATTAAATCAAAAGGAATATATGCAAATAAATTCATTTGGCCTTTTATTAATGGAAAAATGCATGCAATCCCTGCGATATTCAAATTAAGTAAAAGTACCCCTAATGAAAACAAAATAAAAATAACAATTTATCTCTCTATATTTTTTAAAATACAATAATTTACTCCTTAAATAAATTACTTTATTTTAAAAATCACATAAAAGCAAAACGCTTTACTTTTTGTTTTTCTTAAAAAATAATTTACTAATTCGCAATATTACATGTATAAATTCTAAATGAGTAATTTTGATACCGGTGTTAGAAGATTATCATATGGGAAATGAAAATCAACACCACCAACACACATTCATGGTGCAAATTGATCCCACATTTTCAACTTACATGCATCCATCACTACAACATGTCGATGCCCCGCAACAACCACGGCAGCACAAAAGCCAGAAGCAGACATGCTAGCAGCGCATTGCAGAAAGACTGTTTGCAACGCGGCGAGCTCTCCTGGGAAGTGTCGAGAGTGGCTGCCACCAGCCTCATCTCACTCCACTCTATATCCAGTGCTGTAGCCTCCTCCCCGATGTTGCTTCTGACGTTCTTAGCCGTCTTTCCACAGATTTCGCACAGTCTGTCAGAGTAGTGGACAAGATTATACATAAGTAAATTATACTGACACTCTCACGTACGGTCGAAAAAAATTATATTTTTAATCTTATAAATATAAAGGTGCACTTCTGATCCTCTTCAATTTTAGAATTTGCATTGAGGTATTATAATCTATACTATTATAAGAAAAGAGTTCTTATATAGATAAAGTGATAGTTATTATACTACTACACCAAATTTTTTAAATGGCAAAAATGTCCTTCTAATTATAAAACTTATTTAACTTTTCAATTTATATTGAATTAACTATTCAATCACGTCCTTAAAAAAGTTAATTCCATGCAATTGTTGCACTCATAAATTAAATTTTACTCACTTTATTTAATTTTATTACTAATTAAATTAAAAATAGCAAATTAGTATTAAATTAAACTTTTCATTTTAATTTAATTCAAGTAAAATATGTATTGGCAATTAATGAGTTAAAAGTTATCAGCAGCTTTTACAGAAATAAATTAGTAATGAGTTTCAATAAATAAAATATTAATAAAATTATGCGCACAAATACTGCGTGCCACGATGTCTTGTTTAATAAAAAAAAAAAAATAGCACACTTAGTGTAAGTAGTTATTTGAATATGAATCCAAATATGGCCTTAGTTTCTTTTCAAGTTCTATATTTTAAATGGGAAAAAAGAAAGTAACACTCATGCGATATTGCATATGAGCAAATTAGCTACTTAAAAAAAAAAAAAAACAATTTATCTCATTGTATTTTTTAAAATATAACAATTTACCTCCCATGTTTTTTAAAATGAAACAATTTACATCCTTAGACAAAACGATAAATTGCTTTATTCTAAAAATTATAAGGATAAATTGCTTCATTTTATGGACTTCACCAACAATACAGCCTACCTAAATTACATCTCGCAACCATCATAAGGGGTAAATTACCTTATTATTTTATATATATTTTGTTACATATAAAAAAATTATAATATTTTATTTTAAATTATATTTATAAAAATTTATACACACAAAGGGTTACCACAAATTACTAGTTTAACATAAAAAAAAAAAAAAACCAGCAGCAAAGTATGAAAATACCATCAGGAAGACGTCATTTACGTATTAGACTTCACCAACAATACAGCCTACCTATATTGCATCTCGTAAACACTATTAACAAGATTCACATAAACCTCATGAAAAGTATGCAACAATAGACAAGTCAACTAATCTTTTAAGGCTAAATTACAAATTATCTCCCTATATTATTCAGAATATTCGCATAAATTCCCGTAAAAAGTAAAATATCATTTTCCCCCTCCTATGTTTTTTTGAAAAGGATCAAATTACCCCTCACCAGGGAGGCAATGTGCTCCTTTCTAAAAAACACAAGGTGATAAAATCGTATGTTATTTTTTACGGGAATTATATGAACATTTCGAATAACGTGGGAGATAATTTGCAATTTTCCCGATCTTTTTTGATGGGTTGTTCATCATTCATCCATAGTAACGTTGAGAAAACTGTTGGGGACGAAAGTAGTACTGTTCTATCAAGAAAAATTACCTGTTTCCTTTCTGCAGAAACCAGGCGTCCGCACAATCGCGATGCGCAGCGCCCAACTCGCCTCTGCAATCACAGGCAAGCAGGACGAGTTCCGACGAGTTCTCGGAGAAATGACAAATTCTGCACGCTTTTTCTGCCTCTTTTGAGTTCCCACTGTTGGTTGATATGTCGACGACGAAGTCGCCCTCCAGCGCCTTCTTTCGTTCCTCCACGTCCTTTTCTCCGCCGGCACCGGCAGGCTCATCACCCCAATTCATAGCTTCTGATGAAACTTGGGTTTGTTCTGAGTTTCTTGATGTTTTGTTGACTTGATCAGGCGTTTCTTCAGCTTCCATTTCGATTACTCTGGGAATAAGATCATCCAATCCACAAGAACAAACAAATATATATATATACCTGATTTTTCTCAACTCTACTGAATTGTCTGAGGAAATATTTGCAGAGTTGTTTTTTTGGGAACTGCACAAAGTTTGTGAGATCCTTTAATGTTTTGGCCTAGAAAGTTTAATTATAGGGGGATATTCTACCTTAAATGAGTTTCTCCTTTATATATATATATATATATATATATAATATATATATATATATATACCATTGAATTATGCAGACAAATGAGTAAAATAAATTAATGAAAAAAAGAAAATAGTAAGTTATCATCTGTGTTTTAAAAATTGAAGCAAATTATCTCCAAAGCAAGTTACCATCTGTATTTAAATAGACGATAATTTGTTTCATTTTACAAAATACAGGGGGTAATTTGCATTTTTTTTTCATAGGAATTCTTTTACTCATTTCACGTATCACATGGAGCTAAATTGCATCTACCCCTTTTCGCATGGGAATGTAATTTAAATCTTCCATACTACTCAAGCTTCACATACAAATGCATAATCCCTTAATTTCTTTTTTGATACATTAATTTATAATTTTTTGAGGGATTATATTAATTCGGGTTATAAATGATTCGAGTCGAATTGAAGATATAATTGTCTAAATTTGTATGAAATTATTATCGAACATAAAAGTCTACATTTGAATTAAGTTTGATTATTGATCTAATCAAGTTCAAAGGAGCTTCCGTTGGATCAAATATTAAGTCAACACTAGAAGAAATATATTTTTTCTCATTGCAGTTAATTACCATGATCAAAAGAAAAGAAAATCGTGGTAATGCGGCTTGTAACTCGGTCGATGCCCCATTGCATGAGGTATTATCCGCTTTGGTTTCTTATAAGCCGCATGATTTTGTTCTGAAAATGTACCTCGCTAAGGAGAGGAGGCCTTGGGGCTTACAAGCCACTCAAGCTCCTTGTCTGTAATCAATGTAGGACGTTTGCCTATATCATTAGCCCTCCAGACGAGGGCTTGGGAGGAGCACATGGCTTTGTTCCCACAAACGGCATTGTGACTCGATTCATGCCCCATTGCACGAGGTATTGTCCGTTCTGGCTTCGTAACAACATCATGATTTTATCCTGAAAAGGCACCTCTGCTAGGAAGAGGAGGTCTTGGGGCTTGTAAGCCACTTAAGTTCCTCCTTTGCAACCAGTATGACATATTTGCCTACATTAAGTGGTGAATCAAATTAACCATAGCTCCACAACTGCCTTTAACGGTTGTTTTTAGAAGTGAATCCAAAACATTGGTCGTAAAACCATGTCAAATATTTTGGCTGTAGCTAAAAGTATGATAATTTTTTATTAATAGTGGTAAAAATTTAACTTTTTATATTGATTTTATTTGACTGCGGTTTATAGTTCTGATTTATAATGATTTTTTAAGTTATCGCCATTTTAATAGTGTTGCGAAAAATATTTTTTTTCGTAATACAAGCTTCAGTAAATTAATATTTTTTTAAGAGGAAATTGCAAATAGCTCCGTTGTGATATTATAAATGAACAAGTTACCCCCCTTATGAAAGAAAAAAATAGCAATTTACCTCTCCGTATTTTAAAATACATTAATTTAGCTCCTTATATTTTTTCAAATGAAACAATTTACCTTCTTATATAAGAAGGTAAATTGCTTCATTTTAAAAGGCACATGGGAGTAAATTGTTATGTTATTTTCATAGAAGGATAATTCGCTCATTTGCAAGATTAGGGGAGTAATTGCTATTCACCCTTTTTTTAAGTATATATATTATATTATTTTTGCCTTAATTGAGTTAAAACTGAACCGTCTTGAAAGTTTATCGAATAAATTCGTTAGGTTAACAAATCGAATATGAATAAACTTTTTTCTTTCAAATTTTCGATAAAATATCAATATTTTAATTTATTTTTCAATTATACTCATATTGCATATATCTCAAAACCCTGAATTGACTTAAACCGCGCCCCATTTTAATAATTTATTCGTATTTTAAATCATATTCTATCTACATTCTACCTTTTTGGGATTATTATTGCTATGGATTTTGAGATTCCTCAAAATACTACGTTGAGTGAATTTGGAATCATATATGTTGTTTCATATGAGCACGTCATTAAGTTGAAAATAATTGAGAGTTGTACAAAAGAAGAGTTGACCAAATTAATGTTGACAACTTTGTGGAGATATGGTCGTTCCCAGGTAAGCCTTTTCAACTTGTACCAAGATACAACTGTGACATTTGAATGTCGGAATCGTTTCATTGGAAGAAAGATACAACCGTGACAATCGAGACTGCTTGCTTGTATTTATTCTCAATCAGAAAAAAAAAAAAATGAGATAAAAATGGATTTGATTGAAATGAAATACTATTTGTGAGTTGGTGAATGGTTGTGAGATAAATTTATAATAATTACAATTAAATGTGCCAGTTTTAAAATGGGTTTTATGCAATTTACTCTCCTATATTTTAAAATGAAGCAATTTATCTCCTGTCCAGAGAGGTAAATCGCATTATTAAAAAAAAAGGAGATAAATTACTGTATTTTAAAAATATAAAAATAAATCAGTATTTTTTTATATATATGAGAATAATTTTCATATTTTCATTATTATAAAGGGATAAATTGCATTTTTCGTGTTTTAAAATTAATTGTTTGGTCGAGAGATGATAATTGAGGCTGCGAGTTTCTACTTTATCGAAAAAACAGATAAATGAGACATCTTAATCAACATGAATCGTCACATGATGTAAAGGGGATCTGTCACCAATGGCCATTTCATTTATATAATCCAATGGCCGACGTGCATGTGGTGAAATAATTCTGCTCCTGCTACATTCTAGCTGGTCCAGATTTTTTTGTCTAGCCAATGTTTAACTGGGAGCTAGAATCATTTGATTTGTCAAGATCATATTGCGTAAGGCACAATAAAATGAGCTCAAAGGTTAGTAGTAGAAAGTTTAGTGTTAAACGTCTTACTCATCTAAAATGAGGTTGAGATGTTAAGAAGTACCAAAACACAAACACTGTTTACAAGATTTTTCATATAGGGGAATTGGATTTCTAAATAAAGGGATAAGTTGTTCATGACTCAGTCATGGTAGACTCACGAGAAAGTTTAGATGTTCTGACATTATCTACGTCTTTACTGTAGGCAACATATAAATATTATTCGATGTGTTGGACCTGATCTTGTGTATGCTTTTGACATGACACAATGGGTAATAGGAATACGCCGAGAAAACAATAGATAGTTGTTAAAAACAATCTTTAATACTTGGATAAGGATTAAAGAAATGTTCTTGATATACCATCTGTGGAGAATTGATTCTAGAAGGCTAAACGATGTTGGCTTCCAAATTCATTCGGACTTAATGGTGAGTGTAATGGTTTGAAAGGATTTCAAGAAAGAACCACGATGTCCCATCTAAAAGTCGAATGTATGAAGACTTCTGAAAGTTGGTTTCACGGAAAGTGGATTGGATTGGAAAAACTGCATTCATTGAATAGATGTGGTGCCTAGCATGGCTGAGTCGGTTGTTGTCTTGGAGGCATACAAAAAGGCTACGCCACAAGCTTTTGACCCGAGATCTCATTACAAGATCTACAGTAAAATTCTCACATAAAACTTCATCTGCAAGTAGCAACGGTAAAAGAGGCATACAGTTGGCAATATAGGTATCATAGATTGCTCATACTCAAAAGACTTCAAGCAACATGAGTAACTGAGTTAATGATCAAGTGGGAGATTATCAGAATTGGTGACCACGAAGCCAATTGGATTGACTATTTTCTACTCGTCAGTCTTTATCAAAATAATGTCGTAATGATGACTATAGTAAGAGGTCATTCGATTGGGTTAGTGTTTTGTTGTACTTACTTAAGTTGAACAGTATTTCAATATCACAAAAAATACTCACAGACAGAAAGATTAAACCCGTGGAGTTGGACTACGCATAGGTTTGACATCTATGAAATCAACTTCTAAGAACTGGTGTGAACGTTCTAAGTTGAGGACCTCGAAATAGGGCATCTAGTTTCCTATAGAGACTTACACTAAGTATTACAGCTGCGTGCCATCGGTAGAAGATGTAGGTTGTCTATGCAATTTTAGTAGGTCAGGTGGAAGGAAACCGACTGACTGAACTGACTCGTTGGAATCATCATATGGAAGCATTGAGGGCTTGGTCGGTTTGACAGGAATTTTCGATTCCGAGAGTATGGATTAGTCCTTGAACTAGAGGAATCGTGGTAGTCACGTATATACGAAAATTATTGCTTGGATATGGAAACGGTGACTCTCTAGACATGGTCATATAAGTCTTATCCATCACAGTCGGAGTATATCGTGAGGACGGTAGATTCCAAGATAGAATCCATCCCCTGTCAGTATTGTGATAGCAGTATATGCTCTAAGACCCGTTTAAACCCTTAGAATTTGTAGCCATTTGTGTTAATTAGTAGGTGAACGATGAATCGATTTATGAGAGTAGATGTGTGACGTCCATAAGATTTTATACTTAATTGAGAAGAGATAGTAATTATTATAAAAATTTAAATTTAATTACAAATAAATTATAGGTTGAAATTAAAATATGTTAAAACTTGAATGGAATAAATTTGAGTTCATTATAATATTTGGAAGCAAATTATATTAATTAAGAAATTAGGTAGGACGTAATGAGTATGGTATGTCTTGGTTTTTAACAGTTATAAACAATATTGTGAAGATAATTATGTAAATAAAGACATTAAAAGCAAGTGTGCGCTTTATGCTGGAAAATCAAGAATGAAGTGCAAAGTTGTGCTGTTCTCCGGAAGATAGCTGAATAATAATTGTTAGGGATAATTATACTCCCCTCCCCTGAGTTTGGTGTATTTATATGCAGACCTCCTGTGGTTTGGAAATTACATCTAACACCCTTAAAGTTTGCTTTCATCTAAAAAATAAGTCTTTTCCTTAGTCAAAATTCACCGAATTGCTGATATTAACAAAAATAAATAAAAAGAATTATATTTACCCTTGATTGACTTATTACAGACTTATTGCATATCAAATAAATTTTTTTATAACCAAATTACCTCATACGTCTCCACACATAATGCATTTGAGGAGGTATATCTTCACCGTTACAAGAGTAGCTTAGTCCAAAAAAAATTATTTGATCTGCAATAAGTCAGTAATAAGTCAATCGAGGGTAATATTAATTTCCATTCAGTTTTTTCATGAGTATCAGCAAATTCAGTGAATTTTAACTAACAGAGGGACTTATTTGTTAGTGAAAGCAAACCTCAGGGGTGCTAGATGTAATTTTCCAAACCATAAGGGGTGTACGTGTAATTACACAAAATTTCAGGGAAGGAGAGTGTAATTATCCCTAATTTTTATTCTACTATAGATATGAAAGGTGAATGTCTTTGTTAGTCACTGAAAATCAAGTAACTTAGTATTTAAGGAATTAGTTCTGGTAGGGTGATCTCTGAAACTCATGAGCTGGAAGTGATTTTCTAGTTGACTGTTGAAATTTTTTATTAGATGGAGGGCTGAGAGATACTAATAGGGTTCTTATTTTTGGGTAGGATGTTGCTATGTCTAATCTTGAGAAGTGTAGGTCAAAACACAAATTCTTGAGAAGTGTCCTCAGACTATCACTTCAATTTGGAATTAGGAAGCTCGATTGAGAATTGAATAAAATTTAAAATTTAGAATAATGAAGGAAACATTTCAATTCTCTTATGAGCAAGTGATCTGTTTGTACTGGTCTATATATTTATTTCTTTCATGGCATATTCTTGTTTATATTCAATAAGAATTATGCTTATAATTTAAAATAAGAATAATGAAGGAAAATTTGTAATGCTCATTGTCGCAGGTAAAGCTGATTGCATTATGTTATATGTTTATTCTCTTCACATGATATTTTCTTGTTTGTACTGCAGAAGAATTATACCATCTTAAAGGAAGTATAAGGCAACGTCATGTTGTTGGTATATTGGAGAAGCCAGCTGTTAAGTTTGCGGATCTTTTGCACCTTTCCTCAATCCATCGTCCGTTTCACAGGCACCTATAGCACCTTGATAGACGCATAAGTTCATCACCCTTACTGAGCCCTGGTAAGTTCTTCAATCTCCTTTCTTTTTCCCCCAATAAAAAAAAAAAAAACAAGTTTTGTACTTGAATACTGATAACAATATTCTCAAAGACAGGTATGATCGGAGTTTCTACTCTTACATTGGCCAAGAATAAGGCCTAATCGGGTGGCCAACCCTGTAGCGACCAGCACCGTCTATCGTGGTGGGTCCTCCTCAGTTGGAATGTATAAAAAAAATTGTAAGTAAATTTTAAACTTTACATTGTTAATTATTTTTATTAATCGTAAATTCAAAAACTTCTTACTTGTTCAAATATCTATGCAGGGAGCAACACTGACGGCAGCTGAGGATGCTGCTGATCCTGACTTTCAGATGAGCTAGAAGCATTAGATTAGGATTTGTCTTAATTTTGAATTATGCACTTTGTAAAATGACACTATCTACTTTTTTTTAATTAAGTATGCTTTTATTAGAGAAAATATGGTTCCTAAAAATTTATTTATAATAAAATATTAAAAAAATTATATTTTTTTCATAAAACATAATAAATATTTGGGACGGATTTTGGGATGGAAACTGTCAAAAATATTTGGGACGAATATTATGACGACAGGTTTCGCAAATTACGTCAGAATAATTTTGGACAGAAATTGTGATATATTCGGTCTCGAATTCCGTTCCATATTCATTGCAATTTTTGAAATAACTTGGGATGATTTTGAAAATATTTCCGACGACAAAATATACGTAACAATTTTTTTTTGATTAATTTACCGACAAACTTTCTGACGATAATATAAAACATTTCTAGAAAGAAAATTCGTCGGAATTTTTTATTTATTGTCCCAAAATTCGTCCCAAAATTCTTCTCAAATAAAATACTAATATTTTGTCCTGTGGACGAATTTTCCGACGACAATAACGAACCGTCGTAAAACCGTCATAAATATTCTGATGGATATTCATTTTGTCGGAAATATCGTTGAAAATATTATTCGAAGTGCCTTTTTCAGACGGTCTTCCGTTGGTTCGAAAACCGTCGGAAATTTCATCGGAACCCATATGAGCGATGAAATTTTGTCGAACATTCCGTTGGAAATTCTGTCTCTAAAAAGCCTTTTTTTTTTTTTTTTTTTGGTAGTGTACATTCTTATATATGTTATACATAAATTCACACGCAAACTTTAGAAATGCACACACACGACGGAATTCGGAAACTGGTATGGAGTATTTTTTTATTTTAATTTATGTAATTATATTGTTTGATTAGTTCATTTACTAAATATAATTATATTGAACGATATAATATTTAATCGAAAAATTTCTGTAGTTTGACTATTTAAATTAGTGTTGAGTTAAATGTCCCATTTGACTTAAAAATATTATAGTTGGTTAATTAAAATTATAAGGTTAGCTAGATTTAATTATTACTATAGTTAATTTACTCAATCTTATCCGGCATATTGACTAAACACTTAAGTATATGCATTGGTGTTTAATTAAATTCTATAGTAGCGAGAAATTGATAGAAAATTCATAGAAATATTCAAAAAATTATATTTAAAAAATATCTAAAAATTATATTGAGAAATATAATGGTTATTAAAAAGATGAGATTCTCATGATAATTCAATTTAGAGATGTTATAAGAACGATAATTATAAAGATAAGGAGTTTGATTAAACGAATTTTTAGGAGTTTGTTGATAAATTAAATATGTACTTGGGAAGCTTAGGAAGTTTAGTATTTAAAAGTGATGTTCATAAAAATAGGCTGGTCCAAAGAGGCCCAAGCGGTCCAAAAAAAAAAAGAAAAAAAAAGAAAAAAAAAGAAAAGAGGTCCGTAACATCCTAAAAGGTCCAAGAGGACAGGGCATCCCCTACTCGTACCATAATCGAAGCCCAAGAAAATATTCGGCTCAAAAGGCCCACACATGTGGCAGCCCACTCTCCTACGTGATATCTCGTCAGCCCATATGTCAGCAACCACCTTGGACTCATCAGCCCTAGGAGGACTCCCCCTGGCGATTGGACTCACTGGAGATGAGGAGTCCCACAAGACTGGAGAAAGAATCCAATAGCCTCCCCCAAAATTGGGACAGAGCATCCCCAAACTTGGAGATAAGTTTCAACAGCACATCTAACAAATGATAAGATTGGATTATGACTTATCCTAACAACTCCTATCCACTCTTCCCGAGAATAGAGGGAATGTACAAACTCCAGCCAAGAGGGGGATGTAAATACAAGTTCATTCTATCCTACGGGGACACCTTGACCTCATCTTCGAGGGACATCCCTGACACATTCTTGATACTTTTCTCACTCTCTAGACGTCTTCCTCACGTCTCTCACACCTCTCTCACTCTCTAAACACTCTCTAAGCACTCCAACACCACGTTATCACTTCATACACTTCTACACCTATATTATTTACTATATCTCGATTTATATCGTACTTATATACTTTTATCTTCATATTTCTTGAAGATCCAATATTAATTTGGGCGTTGTAGTGCTAACGCATTTTTACATGTCCCCCCTTCAAGATTGACATTCGCTTTGGCCCAAGCCTTGAATGACTATCCATATTATTTGGATCCGTGCATTTTTTGAACGCATAAAAAAGAAAATGGAACGAATGGTTGAATTTCGATATAAATAGAATATTAAAAGATTTGTGAAAAATATATGAATATTATATAATATTTTATTTAGAATTCAGGATATTTGCGATGTGTTGATTATATATATATATATATATACACACACTATAGTTTATTATAGGATGGGAGGAAAAAGTGGAGGGTTGAGCAACTCTTTGTGTTAACTGAACCGTTTTGAGATTGAAGGTAAATACAGCTTTGAATTTATATATAAATCTATATATGTGAATAATATATATTTATTGTGTATATATTTGATCATTGACTATTTGTTGGGTTACCTTGATATAAGTAGAATTGTTGTTATGTGTTTATATGTGGTTGTAATGCACGGATGTAAAATGAGTGACTATGTGATCGTATAATTGATTTGTTGAATGAAATCGAATTATAGAATAGAATGACAAAGTAAAGATGTTGATATTGTGACTGGAGTTAAATTGTGAAGTTGTCAATGTGCAGATGACATACCGAGATGAGTGTCGCGAGTTGAATTATAGAGTTGATAAAACGTGAATGATTTATTGTGATGGAAAAGATGGCTTACCTAACCTGGGCATATCAATGGTTTAAGATGATGTGATGTGATTGATGAGGAGTTCTGTGCTGTCATGGTGATGCGATATGATAAGAGAAAAATAAATATATGGATAGATATCATAGCGCAAAGGACACCAGGGTATTCCAGATAGTGGGGAATATCCTATACTGAAAGCTACACACTAGTGTGGTGGTGGGGGTACCAGGTTCCTTGTGATGTCTTGTGTTGGGATTGGTACACACTTGGCCAGTGTAGGAATATCACATACGATGGGTACTCTGTGCTGATGATTGTATGATATTGATTGAGATAATCAGAGCCGACAAAACCATTGGCTATGATTCAATTAGGTTAAGCGGGACATAAAGAAAATAATTAGTAATTAAGAGAATTAAACTACAATGATGCATGAGTCGTGTTGTGGATGGTGTTTGATTCTCATAATAATTTCGCTTAATTATTCGCGTCATTACCTAGTGATTTCAGGAAATTGTGTGACAAGTATCAATTTATTAGTGTTATTGAAATTGCAACTTCGTGATAATAGTAAGAATACTGGTTGTTATGATCGTGAAATGAAACTGGGTTTATGTTATACGTGCCTATATTTGAATATATATATATATATATAGGCTAATTAGTTAGTCCTTACTGAGTTGACAACTCATCATTTGGCCATATTTTTTTCAGGAGATAAATCATAAGCCAGTTATCAGCCGTATAGGTGGATCAACAGTGCCATCTTAAGTCGGGAGCTCTAGCTATATAGATACAATAATGTTATATATTTTATTCATTTGAGGTTTAAAATATTGATGAAAGATGAGTTATCTTATTGAGATAAATATGAGTTTGTTAGGATAATTGAATGTGATTATGGAGGTGGTGTCACAAGATGCCTAATCTAAGATGGGAATCGACACCCAATTCCATACCTTAGAATAAGGCCGGGAGACAGTTGATGCAAGGAACGTACTCGTATAAAACTCTGAACCTAAATATTCGAGTCATTATTTGCCTAGTTTCTAGTGCCATCTATTATTGCTAGACATCCACCAATGGTAATGGACTATTTCTAGTTATCGATTAATTGAAATAATTGATTAAATTGATTCTAATTAATTGTATTAGTCACACACGCTCAAGTGTAGGTGAGGGTGAAACTTAAAGAGAGACACTCTAATCTCTGAAATATGATATAATTAATTTAGAATTAATTCTGAAAGAAAGGGATTAGTTCAATTGGATTGAATTAATTTTCTGGAGAGAATAAATGATTGCATAATTTCTATAAAAAATTATGGGTTGGATTTTTTCAAATATTAATTAATTGAATTAGTTTATTTGCGTTTAGTCCTTTTAAAATTAATTAAATTAATTTTATTGGGGCTTGATTTAATTTATAAATTAAAAGAGAGAGTTGACTTGTGTTTTTCAATTGAATTAACGGATATGGACCTTAAAATAATGGACTTATTATTGAACCAAATACAATATAGGTTCACTGGACATGAGCTTGATCTTTCAAAGCATAGTCCATTTAAGTCCAAGCTCATGACCCGATTTGACCTAGTTTAAGTCAACGAGAATATGACTTTTGTTAATGGAAGAGAGGTGGTCAAATTTCAACTCCTTTTAAAGTTAAAAAATCGGCCAAGAGAGGGTTAGCTGAGGGATAGGAGAGTTTGGAGAAGCTGAGGTTTTTCTAGTGCGTTGAGACTATGTTACATGCCCATCCTCTCACCCTTACCACTCGGTTTCCTCTCTCTCCACACGACTCTCTATCTTGTTCTTATTAGTTTTTTTGGAATCAAAGGAGGAACAAAAGAGAAATCAAAACAGTTAATTTGATAACTTGTGTTTGATTCTCACCTTCCCGCTCCTGTCTTGCTAGTACGAGAAAGAGGCGATCCCTGGTGATTGTAGTCGACTTCTTTAAAGGATTCCAAAGTTGGAATTTTGAGGGGGACGACCTTGTTGAAGAGGAACAACTTGAAATCGATTGAAGAAAAACGACGAGGGTAAGGGTTCCATTTATATCAATGCACCATTATTTTTCTTTATAATTCTTGGCCTAAGATCTATCTTTATACACCGAACACGCAGGATGGATCAAAGCTACACCCCTTGATCAAGATGTATATTGTTTGATTTATCAATTTTTAATATTTCGCGCTTCTGCCGCAGTTCCTGACTGATCCGCTTCCTTTAACTTTTACTATGCATTTTCGACTATGTTGTGCCTCATGTGTCAACCATCTCAAAAATAAATATAGACATCGAAAAAGTAGTGACAATTCTAGGCAAAGCATATTTTTTGGAAAATTCGTTTGAAATTTTTACACAACAAATTCATGTCAATTTTGTACGATTTTTGGGTAAAATTGGTATGGTCGTCAGGTTGGCAATTGATATCCATTAAAAATTCATTTAAAATTAGTGAAAATCTATGGTAATTAGCAATAATTTTTTGCTGTCAGAAATTTCCATCGCTATTAACCTTTTGTTTTTTTTTAAGGAATCGAGTTGATCATTTTTAAGTGAATGCATCCGAACCCAACCTTGTTAACAAAGCCTTAGCGGTTAATGTATTAAATGAAGAAAATATTTAAAAAGAAATAAAAATGAGGCTAAATTGCATTAAAGCCCATATGTTTTGAAAATTCATCTATAAGACCCCGTCTTAGAAATATAAGCAAAATCCCCAAATGTGTTCATAAATGTTGCTCACTTGCCGCTCTCTGTAAAATATACCCAAAACATTATATTTTATGTTAATTGACCATTATACCCTTATTAATTTATATTATTCCATACTTCAATAATCATTGAATCTCTTTTGAATGTATAAATATTGTAGGATTTGATCAACTATGCTCAACCTTTAGATTTAATTTATTACCAGATTAAGGATCTGTATTTTATATGTTTTGAAAAATATATTATAAATAAATATACAATACATCAATATAATTTTTATCTTTTTTAAAAATAAATTTAGAAGAGTGAAGATTGTTTAGTTTCTTCAAACCCCTCCCCAGCCCCACCGACAATCGATCGACCTCTGAAAACCACTCCCTAAAAACCCCTTTCCCACACCTTGCGGCTAAATTGTATATTGATCTCATAAAGAAGGATTGGTGTCCTTTTTGGTCCCATTACTTAGAGCAATTTATTCTTATTCCAAAATGTTAAGAAAAGTTGCAAAGTTGGTCCCTTAGCAACTTTCTATTAATTTTAATTAAAAGTTGCAAATTGTCGTGAGTTTGTCAACTAACTCATTTTTTTGGCCTTGCTGCATGTTGGGTGATGAATTGGAGGGAAATCTATGGTCAAAATCATACATACTCATTTGAGACAGATCTCAGCCATGTCGCCATCACTCAGTGCAGCCCCATTGTCGTCGTCGCCCTTGGTGGCTAACGAAATAGAAAATAGGGAGGAAAAAAGTAAATTAGTGAAATGAAAATAAATTAAATATTATTTTAATTTTGCTTAAAAAGAGTGACTTTTTAAAAAAATAATATATATATATATATATTAAAAATTAATTTTTAGTTATATAAAAACACAATACATATATATAATATACATTATTTATATTATTTCTGTATAATCCTTTTAATGTGAACAATAAATTATTCTGACTTAACAATATTTTTTACATATAATATTTTAAATATTTTTGTTAATATGTAATCATTTTATTCAAGATATTTTTTTGTATTTCATTATTTATTAAATATTTAGGAAAATATTATATTTTAATTTTTTTTAGTATTTTATCTTTGTATTATGGGTCTAAAAGCATTTTTACACAAAAAGACAATGTAGATAAATGCAAAAAATTGAAAAAAAAGGGTTCAAAATAGATAAAATAAAAAAAGGTGGGTTTTTTTTTTTTTTATACACATTAGAAAAGTATTTTAGTCAAATTCAGCTAAAAAATGGGTCCAAATACAGCAAAAATCAACAAAAAAAAATAATCAAAAACAAGGTTCATATCGGGTTAAATACACTTTATCCTCTATGTTAATTGAAAAATACAAAAAAATCACTGTAAAAATTAAAGAGCAATTTACCCTCTGTGACACAAAAAATGATGTAATTTACCATCTTCTCGGGAGGTAAATTGCATCATTTTTTAAATTACAGAGAGGTAAATTTTTTTATTGGGATTTTTTTGCACTTTTTCATTAACTCAGAGAGGAAATCGTATTTAACCCGGCTCGTGTCTTTCACTCTCCTCTAGTTTCCAATGAAATGGGTTTTCTTTGCAAGGTTCACAAAAGTAAGGAAAATTTTGCCTATTTTTTTTAATATAAGGAGATTTTTAGTACTTATATGATAACACATTAAGAAATATGTGATTTAATTACCCAAATAAAGAAAAAAAACATGGGACAGAACTGAATAATTATGATACCCCACAAAATCTGCACAGAAGAAAAGGATCTAGTAAAGATGCAATTAAGTATAATGGTGCCCCTAACAAAGATCATATCTATAAATAGTGAAAGATGTTGAATCAGTGGGGAAAACTATTGCTCATGAGACTACAAAGATGCATATGGGGGAAACTAATACTGTTGGGCTTTTATTTGCCCAACGGCAAAAATGCAAGCAATTCATGTGATGTTGTAAATGAGTAAATTATTTAAAAAAAAAATAGTAATTTATCTTTCTGTGTTTTTCAAAATATATTAATTTACCTCCATATCTATACTATTATAAAAGAAAACTCATTTGGCCTTCCAACTTTAGAATGTTCAAATTTACCCTTTAGTTCACTTTTTTTCTTTTAAAAAAAAAGTTAGTTAGAATAGTAATTTTGATTTTTTAATAATTTCACAATTACATATTTTTTTTTCTCCACTACTCCATTATTTTCTCACATCAAACTTCTTCATATTTCTTTTGCTTATAATTTTTTATTTTATTAAATTAACAATTATAATATATTTTTCTCTATTACCTCAGGTTTTTTTTCTCTAACAGACTTTTTTCTTTTGTCTCTCAAGTCATGATTGTTGTTTTTACGGAAAAAAAAAATTCTCTTAATCTCATATCATATTTTTTTTTATGCTCGCAGGAACCGCGTGCAACGAGTACTAGTATTTTTTAAAATGAAGCAGTTTACCTCCTTAGATAGGGAGATAAATTATTTTATTTTAAAAAATATAGGGGTAAATTGCTATATATATATATTTTTTTTTATAAAGAGATAATTTGCTCGTTTTCTATCACAGGAAGTAAATTGTTATCCATCCTTTGCTTAATGCCAACGTTAACTAAATATTGTATTTACGATATTTAGTGACGAAGGGCATGAAGCATGCATCAATAATTACGATATATTATTGTACCTTGGCAACGGTTCACCGATTTGGACTACAAGTATTAAGACCCAATGGTAATTTTGTCCGTTTACAATATCATATAAAAATTGCTTGTATTTTTTGCGTTACACAAGTGAAGAACATAACAACCATAAGAGGATTAAATGCCTCATTTTGTTTTCTTTAAATGGTAAGATTTTGACTTTTTTGTAGGGTTTAAGGGGATTTTTTTACTTATTTCAATTTTCACATAGGACAGCTTGGATTTAACTCCATTTTTTTTAGAAAAATATCACAATAAATTAAGAAAACAAACAAGCATCAACTTGCAGAGTTTCAAACAAGAAAACAAGAGGATCAAATCTCCCTTGATCAGCAAAAGCATGACGGGCAAAAAGATGAGCAACCAAATTGGCTGACCTACGACACGTGTCAAAGTAAAATTTATAAGTCATTTTATGTTAAATAAATAAGATTTTATAAGTTTGTGCAAATGTTCCTTAATCTCATGTGTTAGAATAAAGGCTAAAAAATTTATGAAAGACCAATCATGAAAATTTTTGTCATTTATAAGCGTAAATTAAAGGATCTGTCCAAGTTTTAAAATAAGTTTTAATATTTTTACCTTTATGAAAGAGCAATTATAAAATTTTAATTTTCTCATTTCAAATTAAGAAGCTCATTTTTACTTTTAAATTCGAAGATAGGTATTTCATAAAATATTTTAAAAGGGGTAAATGCGATTTACCCCTGTGATATGTAAAATGAGCAAATATCCCTCCTCCCCGGTGAAAAAATAATTAGTAAATTACTCTTCTGTGTTTCAAAAATGAAGCAAAATATTCCTTATCGATGGTTTAGATAGGTGTGTAATTTGTTTCTTTTTTCAAAATACATGGGACAATTTGCTATTTTATTTTTATAGGAGGTTTTTGCTCATTTTTCATATTACAAGTGGATAAATTATATTTTTTCCTATATTAAAAAATTTATAAGTTCACGAAAAACGCGCTTTAAGTGAAGTCACATTTTTATTTTAAAATAAGGGTGATTGTAGAGGAAAAAAAAATACTAAAATTTTATATTAAGAGAAAATTATAAAGCACAAGAAAATAATAAATATATAGGTAGGATCGACAAAGTATACAACTTGATTGATTGTTGTTATCGCAAAAAGTGAAACAAAATAATTGAATATTTTGTCCATTACACATAAAAAAATGCAAAAGCATCCCCACCCTCCACACTCAAATGACAGATTATTATTGATCAGAAAATAAAAATAAAATAAAATAAAATAAGATGATCGAGAAAGGATCCACCAAAACCCTAAAAGATGTCTAGCAAAATGGAAAGCTGACATGCAACAGACAGGTACTAAATTGGGGTCGTTTGATGAAAAAAACCCAAAAACTCCATCTTTTTGTAGGGTGAAAGATGCCGAGAATCTAATGGACTCTGTTGCTGAGAACTCGAACAGCACATCTCCATTGCAAAGGCAGGAAGCATAAAAAATTATTATTATTATTATTTTTTTTTTTTAATTGATGTATGTCTCTCGCACACGAAAATCACAAAAAAAGCCTGGAAACCCAAGATCCGCGGGTCAGTATGTCGTGTCGGTTCCGGGTTGGTACCGAACCCAAGGAGTGCTCATTGAGATAGTCGGGTCGGGTCGCAGGTCTGACCCGCATCCATAACCCGACCCTAATGACCCATTATTGTTAACCATTGATCCTTATACCATTGGACCAAGGGAAGGCAACCGGACTTGATTTTCGAGGCCCCGTCCTGGGTTTGGTACTCATATTATCGGGTCTGGGCCGGGTCCAGATCCGGGTCCTAAAATATTGGACCCTGCCGCGTCTAGGGCGGGTTACCGGTTTTATATTGGACCTGTCTCGATTTTTTATTTTTATTTTTTATTCATGTATAATACATTATTAATAAAAATTTATAGGTAAGTGTTTAAATAATTATACATAAATCCAACTCTATATATGAAATACCCAAAAAAAAAATAGTTGAACGCATTATTTGTTTATATAAGTTATTTTAGATAAAAAAAACTAGGTTAAATTACTAAATATAAATTTATATTACCTAATCTAAAGAATAAAAATTTTAAATCGGGTGGGCGGGGTGCGGGGCTGGGTTTCATGAAGAGGGTGGGGTATGGGGCGATGTTTCATGAAGTGGGGCGGGTCTCGAGTCCCGGCAAGCCCGCGCCATTGCCATCACTAATTGGACTGAGATGATGACACGAGGCAAGTGGCGAGTTGACCTCTTGCCACTTGCGTGCTTGAGAGGTTCACTCGCCAGTGGCCACATGTCATCATCCCGATCCAGTGGTATAAGGATCAACAGTTAACAAAATGGGTCCTGGGGATCGGGTCATAGATGCGGGTCAGACCCTCGACTCAACCCGACTATCTCAATGAGCACTCTTTGGGTGGGGTCATGGGTTCGGGGTTCCAGGTAGATCTTGAGTTTTTCAGGTTTTCTTGTGATTTTGGTTCATCTTGAGTGCATTTTTGTCATTTCAATGGTTGTATACTTAATCCCCCATCACCACCAGCTCAAGCAGCATGCTTATTCAACCAATCTTGTGAGTGTGAGAAGTTCGCGTTGTCCCCATCAAACTAAATCTTCAACCCCTTCAACTTTGAGGTTGTGGCTAAATGGAGATGCAGTAAGCCCAGCTTGGATGAGAGAGAGAGAGAGAGAAGTAGCTCCCGACAACAATTATTGAAAAGATCGTCAGGCTGAAACTTGTTAGAAATGAAGGAGGGCGAGATGAAACCTTCCTTATATTTATCATGGACCACATGGCAATCGATATACAAGTGTTCCATACGCTCATGAAATACGGGATTAGCAGTGATATGTAAGAAAACCTGATTATCACAACAAAACGAAATTGGTTTAAGTATAGGAATTTGAAAATACTTGAGCAGAGCTCGATATTTGGCCTCATCTGATGAGCGAGAGACATTGTTCTATTTCTTGGTCTTCTAGGAAATCAGGAAAGAGTCAAGAAACACACAGTAACCAGAAATTGACCTACGAGAATCCATACATGACCCCAGTCTGCATCGACATAGGCAGTTAACTAAAAAATGTTAGAAGTGGAAAAGAATAGCACAGTAGCCGTGGTGCCTTAGAGATAGTGCACAATAATATCCCCATGCTGATTAGTGGGATTTTGCAAAAACTAGCTAAGTTGTTGAACTGCGAAAGAAAGACGAGGTCTTGTGAAACTGAGATACAAATAAGCACCCAATGAGTCTTCGATATCTCTCAGGCTCCTTGAGAAGAGCCCCATGCTCAGCCCTTAGCTTTAACCCTTGAGGAAAGAGGATAAACACTATTTTTGCAGTAGTTATTCTAGCATCTATGTTGATATCCATGATGTAATTACACGTAGAACACTCGTACCTTCAATGGATCAACAATTTCCTAATCTAAAAAATATTTGGCATATCCTAGGTCTTTAATAGTAAAAAAACCATACAACTAAACTTTAACCTCGGCACTCTAATCCTCTGAAGGTCCCATGTGAAGGGAGTGGATTGGTATGCGGATGTGTCGGAAGCATGGAAAGTACTGAATTAAAAATATAAAAACCAAATCATTGAGTGTACCTTTGATATTTCTAGGCATTGGGTGTATAAAAAATGTAAAGACAACATACATCAAGGCTATAAAATAAAAAATAAGAACATAAACAAAATGAAAAGTTACCTTCATTGTCTTTCTCGAGATTGGCTACTAGCATTGCTCATCTAGATTCCGTTCATGAAGAGCTCAAGTACAGAACTCCTCTAAAGTGGCACACATCATGCCGGAAGAACGAATCAAGAAACAAAACAATATGAATTAGTGTGTTCTTGGTTTTCTTTTGTTCTTATCATGATTCGAAACCAAGAATAACCAAAAAGGAGGAATTCAATTTTCTAGAGAGAAACAAAGTGAGCTGAGTTTTGTGAGTATTGTGCAACTGTTGGGAGATGAATGACCTAGTTATTCACTACCTTTGCCACAATCATGCAATCTTACCATGTGATATGGTGCTAATAATACTATATTGGGAACCTCCAAATATGATCGGGTGGGACTTTCCAAAAAGCTCCCTTCTACCAACTCACTTGCCTTATAGGAAGGAGTCAAACTCCCATTTCCATATAAGAAAGTCAACTCAGCCTTTGGACCATTTAGTGGATCGAGCGTTGTTTAAATAGATTAAACAAACATAAGTTTCAACAGACTTTAATTTAAATCCAATTTAATTAAAACTCAACTAAAATAGTCCAATGCTTTTAATCCAATTAATTAAAAGACACAAATCAAATCTCCTTCACTATAAATCCAATTTATTAGTTCAAGCGAGTCCGATTAAACTAATTCAATTAATTTAATCTCAGGTTATCCATTCAGACCATGTTTACTGCCAAGAGTAGGACTAAAGGGGTTCAAGATTAATTTTGGATAACTTCATAGATTGAGCAGCAGGACAACACAATATGATATTTACTTAGGCATTGATAATTCTACTAATTAGAATTAAACATGCTTATTAGGATATAATGACCATTAGGATTAAGAAGTGATATTACTTGTTTAACCATAAATAAGACAAAATTGTCTTATGAAGCTTCATTACCATTTTCTACTAAAACCTTCACACCCTTCTCCTCTAATTAAGACATCTTATAAAAATTATAAAAGCTAAATATAATTATATAATATTTTCTATAAAGAAATAATATAATTTATATAAAAGTCATATAATATATATATATATATATATATAGAGAGAGAGAGAGAGAGAGAGAGAGAGAGAGATGGCATAAGGAGGAGAGGGCCACAGTGGGTGAGATGGAGGGGTGAGGTGGGCGGCGCCAAGAGGCTCGACAGAGGTGGGGGAGATGGAGGGGGCGGCCAACGAGCGAGGAAGGTGGGGAGATGGGATGGGTCCTAGGCGGAGCAAGGGAGGTGGGGCGATAGGGGAGTTGCTGAGGACGGGGTAGGAAGAGGAAGGGAGAGGTGTCGGCGGCAGCAACAACGAACAGATGTAGAAGAAAAAATATGTTAAAAATTAAGGATTAAGGGCAAAAAAAGGTTGAAGAAATGCACTAGAAGCTAAAAATGAAGGGGAAAAGGTTGAAGAAGCAACCATGGCCACCACTTTTCTCGGGCATCCTTAGTAAATGAAGGTGGAGAGAGAAAGATACAGTGTTAAACAATAGTGGCAGATGCATTTAGTGCATTTGACAAATAGTTTGTAAATTAATAAAAAAATAAAGGCAAAAAAGTATATTAAGAGGGCAAAGTTGAGGAAAATTACGGAAACCACCACAATCCTAATTGTGGTGGGCCCATCTTGATTGTAATCACCACCATTTGGCGTCATTATAGTCAGCCTATTTTCATGCACAATATAGGGCCACCCCAAAATGTCACGGGCTGAACAAAAACTTAGTAGACAACTTACTATCTAGCATTAATCTGGATATCTAGGCTAATATAGTATAGTAAACATGGCCTCAATGGATTATCTCACATGTAAAAATCTAATCATTTATACTCTCCAAAAACTAATTTGATCTAATTAAATTAATTCTCTTCTTTTAAAATTAATTCTAAATTAATTCCTTCACATTCGCAATGATTTTGAGTGTAATCTTTTAGATTCATCCTCAACTAGACTTTGATTTGTGTCTAATACAATCGATTAGTTAAATTAAATTAAATTAATTATTTCTGATTAATTATTAATCAGAATTGGTAGTTACCATGGATGGTTGTCTAGCATTGGTCCATGATACTTGAGACTAAGTGAATGTTGG
The DNA here is from genome assembly GCA_034509725.1 of Sesamum angolense. Classification (NCBI taxonomy): domain Eukaryota; kingdom Viridiplantae; phylum Streptophyta; class Magnoliopsida; order Lamiales; family Pedaliaceae; genus Sesamum; species Sesamum angolense. Next base: position 130,410 of record JACGWL010000660.1, read on the forward strand.
TGTGAATATTTAGGCTCCTAAGCCCTGTATGGGTACAATCATTCCATGAATCGTCTTCCAACCTTAGACTAGGGCATGAAATTGAGTGTTGGTTCACATCTTGGACTATGCATTTATGCTTAATATTCGAGCCATGTCTGTCTCCCTTGATTGACTTGGGAAACTTTTTCCTATTCGACCAGCTACTGCAGGCACAAATTCAGAGAGCTTACGTATGTCATAGTGCATATGAGATATTTCTGTCATGTACTAATAGGGAACGGATTCTTTTCTTAAAACCACTATCGTTACTCTACATTCTAATTGCACTAGAAAAGGCTTATAATAACCGTGCCCATGACATGGTCATCTCTCGCCAGGTTCATGACACGTCCATCATATACATGTTACTACTATGGTTCCTCAAGCCCGATAACTAATATTGTACTATCAAAGTTGGGAATTCTAGTAATGTCGAGCAAGCCCCAAGGCTTCCATATGACAATTCTCACGAGTCAGTTCAGTCAGTTGACAATATTGTCAACTAACCCACTAAAATTGCGCACATGTCCAATGTTTGTCGTTGATGAAATACGACACTCATCCAATGATGCAATACTTAGTGCAAATATTTATAGAGCCCTCAATGCCCTGTCTCGAAGTCCTCGACTTGGAACATTTTAGACCTAACCCTCAAAAGTTGGTTTCATACCTGCAATAGTGGAGACTGATGGAGTGGTAGTTGCTCCAGGAAAACATCTTGTAAGATGAGGATATGTTTATTATCTAAGTCATAGACCTTAAAACCTTTGTGATCAAGACAATATCTAAGAATATACACTTGAGTGCCCTTTTACCTAACTTATCCCTGTTAGGTTTCGTGAGGGTAGCAAAGCATAGACACCTACAAACTCGTAGTTTATCATAGGATGGAGGCTGTTATGGAGCATTTCGTAAGGAGTCTTCCATGTAATGACTGAAGATGGTAATCTATTCAAAATATAGGTGGCTGCAAGTAAGGTCTCACCTAGAATTTTGTGGGAAAATGTGCTTGAAATATCAAGGATCTAGCTATCTCTTCAAGTTATTTGTCTATCCTCTCTACTAAGCCCTTGTGTTTGGGAGTATATGGATAAGATTTTTTTTACTATTCCAAGGAATTAAACAATGTTTCACAGTCACTTCCCAAGAACTCTGACATATTGCAACTATGAATTTGCTTAATTGAACAATTGAATTGAGTTTTAACACTCTAAAGAATGGTTTTTGACAATATTGGTGTTTGCGTTTGTAACTCATGAAGTAAGTTCAAGTGGGACGACTATGATCATCCACAATTGTAAGGTAATAATGATAGTTAGACAATGAGGCTTGATGATAAGGCCCCCAAATGTTTATATGACTGAGCTCAAAATCTTTTTTATTGGACAAAATGCTTTGTAGAAAAACATAGGCGATGGTGTTTAGCACGGATGCGTAATAGAATGGGCTCATTATTAGATGAATTTTAAAATCATTGGATTATTTGTAATTCGTTAAACAATCTGAAGTATTTGTAATTATACAAAATCTTAAGAAAGTGACAGTAATTTACAAAAAATATTATTTAATATTCAATATTTATAGGGTAAAATGTAATTTACTCTCCTGTGTTAGTGAAAGCATTTGAAATACCCCCCCATGAAAACTAAAATACCAAAAAAAAAAGGACTCATGAATTCAAAATATTGTACCTAGCCCTCGGCCTCCCCGCTCCAGCACACACACCCTTTATGAAACTTGGCCTTAATTTTTAACAATAAATTACTTTTGCATCTTAATTTATGAACCTTCAAGTGTTGCTTAGTATAATCTAACAATTAAAATTTTGTAGAAAATAGATCGACATCTAGATTTCATTTGATTTGAATTAAAGGCCCAGATTCAACACACAACATAATGGTCCAAATTTCACTTAAATTAAATTAACGTTCCAAACTCAATGTACAAATATTTTATATTTTTATTTATTAGATATGAATAAAATATTTTAATATATTAAAAATACATTTTAAAAAATATGGTCTTCTTCCGCACCCCCACCCCCCAACATTCCAGTGGCACCTCCTAGCTATTGGTCCCTCAAGCTGTCGACACTGCTCATTGCCATTGTCCTGCTCATAGCGACCGACGTCCCCTCGCTGTCCGCCTCCTCCATGCATGTTTGTTTTCCACCTTCTCATTCTCACTCTTGTTGTTCGCTAATGTCGCCCTCCTTTTAGTGCACCTCTTCCCTTCATCTTCCTCCACGCTCTTCCATCCCTCCTGTGCGCCTCCTCCTGCTTTTCCACCCATCTCTTCCTATCCAGCTCCTGTCCATTGACCTTCTTGCCCTCCCATCCGCCCAACACACCTCTACTCCCTTCCTGTGCCCCATGCGCACCCTCCTCCCCGACTGCTTCCTCCCTTCATCTTCATCGCCCACCTCTTGCCCTCCCATCCAATCCTTCCTCCCCGTCTGCTTCCTCCCTTCATCTTCATCGCCCACCTCTTGCCCTCCCATCCAATCCTTCTTTAGTGCTGGCGCGACAACGGTCAACATCTAGTCACCTTTTCTTTCTAAGTATATATATGTATATATTAAACATATTATATATTTATATATAAATAAATATCTATAATCAAAAGATATATAAATATATATTAAAATATATAATATGTATAGCTTTAAAATATTTTTTATAAATTTAAAAAATATTGACAATATCTGAATCATTATTTATATAAGATGAGATGTAATATTGTATAAATAAGGGTAGAAATATCATTTTATAATTACAAAATAGATAAATAAATAAATGGCGTGGGCGATGTACCTATGTCATGGAGGGGTTGTTTTGCTATATTTTGAAAATCACGGGGGCGGTTAGTGTTTTATTTTTTATAGGTATTCTAAATATTTTTTACTAAATAGGGAGGTGGTAGGAGGCAAATTGCATTTTACCCCATATTTATAACAAGCCTCCTCATATTCCGACAATAAATTCATTACAAAAAAAAAAAAAAAAAAAAAGAATTTTTCTTTTTTTAAAACAAACATATATTATTCAGATTTGAAGTTGCAGAAAATGGGCTAGAATACCTTCTGTTACAGTAGTTGAAAGTAAATCATATACAAGATGCAAATTGCTAACTAATTTAACTAAGAAGTGAGCTTGTTGATTGCCCTCTCTTCGCACAAATTTGAAACGAACTTCATCCACCTACTGTGTGATTTCTTGAATGTCTTTGATTATAGGTTCAAGCGCATGAAGAGATTCAGATGGGTGCAGGAATTTCAAGATGGCTGATAAGTAATCACACTCAATACGCACCCTCTTCCATCTATTTTGACATGCCATCTCCATAGCCAACCTTGTAGCCAGAGCTTACCCATGTTTTGCTGTCAAAACTTCTAAAATAACCTTTTTTACCTTATTCATTCGTAGCTAGTACACCTAAAATATGATCCTCACTCCACACACACACACACACACACACACACATATATATATATATATAATATATTATATATATATATATAATATATATATATATATGTATATTACATTTATCCTCGCATAAGTACAAAACTATACAAAAAAATGTAAATGAGGAGCAACATTAAAAATCTACATAATAATAAATGGAGATACTTGGAGAACCATTGCAAATTGTAATCCTCTTTACTCTAACCTCCCGTTCCTCCTTTTGAATATGCAACTAAAAAACCTTTGTGCATAAGAGAAGAAATATGTCAAAAGTATGTAACAAGCTACAGTATTCTCAAGCATAAGGAAAACGATGTTAAAATAAAGACACCTATGAAATACACTCGTACACTAAAGAGATGAAAATATCATGAAAGCCATGTTTAGGAGCACACTCCTCAAGAAAATCCACTCGTCTCGGTCATATGCCTTTCTCATGTCGTGCCATAAAGTGGCATATCCCTGTTTGCTTCTTCGCTTAGTGCTTAAATAATGATTGGCTATGAAAGATACAAGTACATTATCTGATATCATTCTACCAGAGATAAAGTAGATTTCGAATTCTGGAGTGATACTGCTCAAATGGGGTTTGAGCCTATTTGCTAGGGATCTGAACCTATTTGCTAGGGATTTGAAAGCAGGCTTATAAATTACCTTGCTAAGGCTAATCGTCCTAAAGTGGGCCACATTTTTTGGTTTCTTGAATTTAGGCATAAGAATAATGCAAGTATGATATAGTTGAAGAGGCAATATCCCTTTATTTTAGTCATTCAGACATAATCAATAGTACGAGAGCCAACAATATGCCAATAATTATGAAAAAAAAAAAAAGAATAGGCATACTATCGGGTCCCTAGGATTTGTCCTGATACATCTGTTTGAATGATGCAAGAACATCCTCGGTAGTGTAAGTACGTGTAGAGTGGGTTGATGAATCAGTGTATTAGTAGGTTGATGACTAGGAGAAGGGGAATGAATGAATGTGGATTTTGCATGGATGTGGAAGTGAAGGATATCAATGGTGGGTTTTGCTCCGAGGTTATGCGAGTGTATAAGTTCATTTTTTTTATTAGGAAAGGTGGATTAGGTTTAGCTGGGATTGTATACAGGTCCATGACTGCATTTTAAGGGCTTGTTTACTTTGAGTGATGGGATTAGGTTGGTATAGATTACTGACGGATTAAATGTGGAATGAAATAAAATTATCATATTATATATCTTGTTTACTTGTATTGATAGAGCAATGGATATAAATAATATTATGTTTACTTTAGACCCTAATTTATTATTGAAAGAATGATTAATTTATATTTTTCCAAAACACCCTTGAGGGTTTTAAATTGTTCATAGTATTTTTTTTTCTTATGACTAGAAATAAAATGTAATTAAAACCCTCAACAGTGGAAAATAGTAAGTGTAACTTTTGTAATTTCAACTCAAATTAATACTAATCAAACTATTTCATATAATTAACTATTTAAAAGTATTTCATATAATTAACCATTTAAAACTATTTCATATAAAATTACTATATTTAAGTGTATTTATTCTATTTTGTATAACTACTATTTAAACTTATTTTATATATATAAATCTCTGCTTGGAAAAGTGTATGTAATATGACTCTTAGCTGCCACTTGTAAGGTGCAATAGAGAAAGAATTAACAAAAAGTCATTCATCCAATATGATAAAAATTAAGATAAAAAAAATAAAATAAAAGCAGTAACCAAAACAACCATTTACTCAATAAAGAGTTAACATTTGTTATATATAATATAATATACTTCGAAGCTGCAGCTATAAGCACAACGTACTTATTCCATCATGCTATATATTGTTTCATATTTAGCAAAAGAAACCTAAATATATAAATTGGGGATACCTGCTTAATTATGAGTATTTGGTATGTGCAATCTAAATCCCGCCAGTGATCATCATTCGTATCATTTCACCACGTTTCGCATGGGGCAAATTAAAAAGTAAATTGAGAACACTATTATCCTTTACAATTGTTTGGCAACCCACATTCTCTCATTCAATAGTAGTTCTCGAATATCCTCCAATGCATTGAACACCTTGCAATGCTTCTTTGATTCATCATGTTCAAAACCAATCCTTGTAGCCAAGGTTCCGAGACTGGCTGTCGTAGCATGACAAAATTGGACAATGACATCAACTAGTTTTAATTACTCAATCACCATTTCTGATGCCTTTCTTTTCTTACATGTCTTTGGCTTCATTGCACTTGATCCATTTACAGGTGGACTATATGTTGGTACACCAAATGAAAGTGGGTCGTTCTGACCTACGCCGACATTAACTTGAGGTGGTGAATCATAATCTGGCCTCAAAAGATCTTCAAGGTTAATTGGATATTCAAGGTTAATGGGCTCTTCAATACGAACAGAATTTGCAACATCGACTACATCTTCAACATGTTCTCCTGTTGCTCGATCCTTTCCAAATACTTATCGCTAAATCGGGAAAAAAGGCCATGCTTGTACCGCATGGTCTTAGCACTTGGGTCAATCTGCTTAACATGTGAAATAAAAAAATTAAAGATAGTCATAGTTATTTTCATGGAATAAAAGAACTATTAAGGGTAAACAAAATCCGCTTTCACATACTCCTCCCAAACACTATTATCCTCTACAGTCACCATGTTTTAGCATCGTCCAATCCAAACTTACTCCGGGTCATCATACTTGCTAGCGAACTTTAGTTCTTTTTCCAAACATGGATTTTGGATTGTATGTGTGGGTTGGCCTTTAGATCACAAAATGGGAAGTGCTTCAACATTTAATTTTCCAACTGAGCCAAAAGCCATTCACACACTTCCAGCCGGTGTTAATGATGTGTTTCAGTCCATTAATACGCATTTGTTCTTTCCTCTGTGTCCAAGTCATCCTTTTGTACCCTTTCTCGGTGCGCCTTCGTTGACTAGACATTCCTTCGTATTCCATTTCACAAAGTATAAAGACTTAATCAGAAATAAATATTAATAATTAGTTGATTAAATAAGTTCATAAAACTATAAAATGCAAACTACAAAAAAATGTCTTTTATAAAAAATTGATTCATTATATTGAGGAAAGACGCCAAGAGAATTAATCTAAATAATTACAAAACAAGTTTTAAATATGAAACAAAATCAAGATGTTATGATTTATTCAACTATGATCTATGACCACCACCACACCAATCATTATACACTCTACTAGCAAGTTCATCCCTCCAACTTGACCAACCGGATGTCGATAATAGAAATGAATTCACCCCCACTACCATCCATCGGTTCAAGAATTTTAGGAATCTCAACTTTAATTGGGTCTACCCTCATTTCATTACGAATAAAATTGTATAGTAGGCAACACACCATAATTATTTCGATTTTGGACCTTTATTGGATAATATGATGAGTTCCTCAATACACCCCCACATGCTTTCATAGTCCAAAGGTGCGCTCAATCACATTAGGGACAAAAGAATGTCTTAAATTAAACAATTCTTCGTGATTCTGTGGTGAAGATGCACCATGCCCTCATTCCTTGAAGTGATACCTCACCCCTTGATATGGTGTCGAAAATCCATCCCTGTTAGTGTATCCATTGTCACATAAATAGTAGTTCCTGTTGCATAAAATCACAAAAGAATAAAAAATATCAATGAAAAACTATTCAAGTTTTTGTTCACTATTACTAATACGTATAACTAAGTGTTAGACAGTTTTATCAAGTAAACCTACCTATTTGCACTCTCAGACCATTTGGTCTATTGACTATATCACAAAGAACACGACTATCTACATCATTGCCTTCCCATCTGGTTAGGACATAGGTGAATTTCATATTTCTATCACACACCCCCAATACATTAACAACAATGTTGTCCTTACATGTTCTGTAGCGACCCTTCTCGCTAGTTGGTACTCTTACTTTTATGTACGTGTCATCTAATGCTCCAAACATCATTTCAAAGTGAACAATGTAAATGAGATTGATTTATTCTAAAAGGTTATAAATAATGAATTAAAAATATAAACACATGAATGAACAATTAAATACGTTGAACCATTTCCACTTTGAATCAGTAAAATTATCATCAATTGGTTTGGGAGCCACCAACACACTGTGTGCAATTTCAAACGTGTGGCCAAGACATTGTTAAAGTATATGCTAACAGTACGGCCAGAACGAATGAAATCAAACTTCACAACTCGATTCTTTTTATGATGAGCTAGGACAGATAGGAATATTTCCACTTGCTGGGGCACCGTAACAAACCTCTTATCAGTTAGCCCACCCGAATATTCTAACAGATAGCACTATCTAGAAAAAATATCTCCGTTCATTCGTAGATTCTCTACACAAGCAGTGTCACCAATTTTCAAACAGCCTTGCATATGCCTAATTTGGTCCGGTAATCTAGTGCTCATATGTAGGAACGTGTAATGGCCCGAGCAGGGGAACGATTTTCATTTAATTGGGACTGAAACTAATAACACCTTCACTATCTGTACAATTGTCGCACGCAGTGCAACCACAATCTCATCACATTGGGCCAAATCCATCAGACACTACCAACAATAGTTGGCATGTTAAACAAAGAAAACACAATGATCCAATGAATACACAATAGTTTGGAGAAAACATGATTAGCAACTAACATCGGTATTTTTCTTCAAGTACATATTTATGACACATTCATCATAAAATAAAAAGAAAAAGATTCTTAGCCTATTTGGCTCTTAATTCTTGCAATTTGACCCACAAATAAAGAACAATCTCAAAAGCCAAAAACAGAAAAAGAAGAAAAAAAGCAGTAAATTTGACTAGTGATAATATTATCATAATATTGCATCCTTACAACTTCATACCAAACACAATCTCTTAAGATAGAGAACAAAATCAAAAACAAAGAAAAACTTAATTTCATCTGAAAAATCAATCAGATAAGGGGGATCCATTGATAAAGAGATTTGATACTCACCTATGATACTTGAGATAGGCGATAACCCACTGTTCTTTTGAAACGGCGACACAATTTTTTCGACTTTTTATCATATGAATCTATACACAACAACAACAATACATAAATCGAAAAATCTTCAATAATTTCGATAAACAAAAATTAATCAAACAAATAGAAAAACATAAAAGTCGACGGTGAAAAATCGATATACTTCGACTTCCTTTGATCATCTCAAGATCTTTCCCACAAACCACGTCTTCATCTTCCTGCATTTTAACAAAGAGGGAATCGAAATTTGAGAGGAAAAAAAGAAAAAGGCACGGCTCTATTGCGAGGGAACCAAAATTTTCAATCCAAACTTTCATTCGTTAGGTTCTGCCAATCCAAACTTTCCTTCGTTAGGTTACAGAATTGGGGAAGAAGAGAACACACAATTTCATGTGCTCAAAGGGCAATATTGAACTTAGATTTAATTAACAGGGTCAAAATAGATAAAAGATTAATTATCCAAAAACTATTGGGCCTACCGGATTTAAAACCCAGCATCCCTGGTGGGTATTAAATCCGGACTAGTCTTGCCCAATATCGGGCTGGCCTGACTATTATCATGCTGATTTTTATGTAAGTAAACAACTGATTTGGGGTGATTGGACCAGATATCCAGCCCAATCATCCCAAGTAAATAGGGTTAATGGGATTACATGCAATCTTGCTCGATGAGTTGTTCGTTTTCATCCCTAATCTAGACTCCTCGCCAAAATTTTGGAGCTGATTTTGTTCATCCGAGATTTTAGTTATAATATATGATTTGGATTTATTTTGGTTCTTAATTGAATTGTTCTTATAGTTGCCTGATTTTTCAAAATTACCAAAAATATCACCTCCATTCAAAGTTTGCCCATCTTCGGCCGCTCATCGTTTGTTTTGTAAAAGGTGGAAGGACATGCGATTTATTCCTATAGAGAAATCCCTCAATAAAAAAAAAAAAAAAATACATAGTGTCATAATGAACACTAAACACTAAGTCATGTGCCGGTCACATGATCATTTTCCAACTACATTTTGTCCGAAAATGGTCAAAAAATGGATTTGAAATAAAATTGAAGTTTAGGGATGTGAATGTTAAAAAATGAATCTTAAGGATGAAAGTGATTCTAAACACAAAATTAAAGGACTTGTAATATTTACCCTCCATTATTATTAAAAAGAGTGCGTAAGAGAGGGTACGAATGTCATTTCACCATGAAATAATAAAACACTTCAAATAATTTCACTTTTAATTATAAATTGAATCATAATCATATATATGTTGCACTTATTAATTTGTGTTATTTTATGTCCGGTATATTAATATTAAGAAATAAAAGTACGTGAAGTACAATCTAAAAATATTTTTTTAATTTTAATATTAAAATAAAATCTATTAGTTAGAAGTTACTCATATTAAGTTTTTCAATAGCATTCTAAATTAATAAGATTGGTAAGTTTTGCTTAAAATTTCATTATACTTACTCTTTATTTTTTTATTTTTTAAAATTTAAGTCAATATGTTATATATTATTCAAATGCTATTTCATTTTAAATTTATTGTATCCAGTAGTAAATGAAATTTCTCGTAAAAATTTTAAGAGTCTCTTCTACAAATGAATGACGTTGTCTAAATAATTTAGAGGTATTACCACTATTAAATAGTGATTTTATCACTCTGAGAAATAAATATTCAAGACTAGTACTTTTATATATAGTATTGATATAGATATCGAGGCTTTATTACATATCAATGAGTCTTCAACATCGCATCCAACTACTTTATTTAAAAATCATCGTTTTCATGAAAAATAAAGTAAAACATCACTATACCTAATTAATTAATATAAATATTAATGTGACATCACTCAAAAATCAAAATGGTAGTGAATAGTGATGATCGATCTACATATATGTAAACATAAGTTATCTCTCCATCAATATTTCTAGCAATGTATTGCCAGTCACTGCCCTATAGATACTAATGGAGATTACATTTTGTCAACTTGTGGGACATAATATTTTCTTTAGGTTTAGTCGTACAAAACTAGTGGGGGTGGGACAAATTAATATTCCACAGACAATTATTGCAATTACATAAACTCAGAAAAACTTATATTGTTAATAATGATAGTGTTGGAAATATGTAATAAATAAATAAATAATTGCAATAAAAAGAATTGGAAATTGGAAAAAAAAGAAGGAAAAAAACAGAAAGCAACTGCATGTGGCCCATTGCATGTCAACTCCATTAGCCTCTATGATGTGATCGTCTTCATCTCAGAATTATTCTTCTGATATTACCTTATTTAGCCGGAGCACGAAGCAAGCCAGACCAATTTTCATGGTGTTTTTATTGAATTTAGATGGATAGAGGGAAAGATTTGGCAGAAGGGTCGTCCTGCGGTGGCGATCCGGCAGCCGGGACGACGCTCAGCCGCTACGAGTCGCAGAAGAGGAGGGATTGGAACACTTTCGGGCAGTTCTTGAGGAACCAGCGGCCGCCAGTGGCGCTGCCTCAGTGCAACAGCGGGCACGTGCTGGAGTTTCTGAGGTACTTGGATCAGTTTGGGAAGACCAAGGTGCACTTACAAGGCTGCATCTTTTACGGCCAGCCGGAGCCGCCGGCGCCTTGCACCTGTCCGCTGAGGCAGGCGTGGGGCAGCCTTGATGCTCTCATTGGGCGGCTGCGCGCAGCCTATGAGGAGAACGGGGGGCCGACGGAGACGAACCCTTTTGCGAGTAGTGCAATAAGGATTTACTTGAGGGAAGTAAAGGAGAGTCAAGCTAAGGCAAGAGGGATCCCTTACAAGAAGAAGAAGAAGGGTGGAAGTGGAAAGCCTGATGATGAGTCCAGCACTTCTTCAATCCCATTTTCTTGATCCCAATTACTCATTGATTATTGGTAACACTCTCTGTCAAAGTGTTATGGATTATATATAGCTTGATTCTACATATATATATATATATTCATTTCCTTTCTTTATTTTGCTGATTGCATGTTACATTTCCGGTTTCAAGATCTGTGTTTTGAGTCCTTGAAGCAGAAAATGGATGGTAGAGAGGAACATTATCAATGAAAGAGAAAAAAAAAAAAAGAAAAGAAAAGAAAGGACAAAATGTGAAGAGTAGGAAAATTCTTGTCCAAATAAAATTTGTTGAATTTAATCAATGACATAAAAGTGTAAATCTTTGTCATGTGATTGGTAACTCTCTTTAATCTATACTAGGTATCATTACACGCGGTTCTGCGAGCATATAAAAAATAATTGATGTGAGATGATAAGAAAAAAGAATTTTGAGCATATAAAAAGAAATTTGATATATGATGATAAGAAAAAAGAATTTTGTTAAAAGAATAAATTATAATAAAAATGAAGAAATAAAGAGAAAGAGAAATGTGGGATGGTGGGTGGTTATGAGGAAAAAAATAATTATAAAATTATTAAAAAATATTAAAACTACTAATCTAACCAAATAATTTTAAAGAGAAAAAATGAAATGAAGGGTAAATTGGGGTAATCTAAAGTTGGTACGCTCAAAGAGTTCTCCTTTATAATAAAATAGAATAGATAGTAATACACTTCAAGTGTATTATATTTAGAATATGATTAGTTTAGGTCTAATCAAACGAGATTTGTACTAAAAGTTTCTGTCAAGAGCAATGCTGCTAGACATTTGAGCAGACAAAGGACTTAAATACAATTTACTCCTCTATGTTAAAGGAAATTAATAATGTACTACCTGTGAAAATAAAACAATAATTTATTCCATTATGTTATAAAAAAATAAAGTAAAATATCCCGGACGTGTTTCGTGAATCACACGCACCTTGTTTTTGAATTTAAAATTAAAAATAATATTTATGTCCTTATTTAATAACTGTTGGATATTGATCAATCTAAGGTCTAAATTTAACTAATAAAATCAACAGTATATACGATTTAAACTTAATAAATAAAAATAAAATTATATATAATTAAATTTGATTATATATATTTATCTATACTAATATAAAAAGAAAAGCACCTCCATACTCACAAACGACGATTAATGACACCGCTGCGCTAAGTTTTTGTGAAGTAAAAAATGTTCTTCAAGATAAAATAACTAACTTATTCAATTTTTCAAAATGTACATTAGTTGATAAATTATTTTTTTTCATTTTTATTAATGTACTGGTTTTTAAATATTTTACTCTTTTTTATAATACAATTTAAAGTGTGAAAGATTATTTACTATATGCATGCAGGAATGGCGTACCACAACGGCTAGCACTTTTATAATAAAAACTATTTATGCATATGTATACACACACACACACACACACACACACACACACACACACAGACCGACGTTGAGTGGAAGCCGGCGGGGAGGAAGGGGGATCTAGGCTGAAGAGGTGGCCAAGTGTCAAGGGCCGCCCGCACTCTAGGCACCCTTGACGCACATTTGGCCACACAACCGCTCAACCCAGCCGACCAACAACCTTTGCCGACAGACGTTGAACTTCCCCAATCTTAAAGTTTTAGGTTTTTGGTCTTGTACATCTTTTTTGCACTAAATTCTTTTGTTTACTCATGGGGGTTGTTATGCCTCCTAAGGTACGATTTTCAACCTTTTAAGTATCTACTGCTGTCAATAAGAAAATAGACTATTATAAGGGAAATGAGCATTCGAAGCTTGGTCTAGTCTACGTGCTAGTGTCCCCTTCAAGGCGATCCCCTTGCACCAGCATCAACTGTACAATGTATATTGCTTTCCGCTATTCAATGAAATCCACATTCTGAAACTGCGCTCAATTTACTAGTTTCCTGTTGCACCTTGCTTATTTCTATTATTGTGGTTAGATTTTGTGTGTTATTCTTGTCGGCTCCATGTGCAAGTGTCGGCGGGAGTTTGTTGTTGGTGTTGTTGCTATTTGGTAGAAGTAGTCGTTTACTACAGACTGCTCCACACGGTGTTCCTTTCCCCGCATCGCGGAAGGTGCCTCGTGAGAAGTGGTATCAGAGCCTCGGTACCTTCATAGGGCCGATGACCTAAGCAAATTATGTTACGAGAATGGCGGGCCAAGATACTGAGAGCCTGGGACGGGCGGCGTCGTTTAGCGAGCTAACCGCGAACTTAGAGGATGAAAAACTCCCGATTGGCTGAGACAGTGATGATTTGGAAGAGAAGGTTTTTTCCTTGAATATGAGATCAAGGTGTTGATTCCAAGTTGGAGGAATGTCAGCAGGTGGTCCAAGAAATGACTAGTGCCTTTGGAGGTGGTGGCATTGTTGATATGTGGCGTCAAATGGAACAAATATCTATCCAGATAAGTCTGCACCAACGTACAGTGAGCAATGTCCTTGTTGTTGTTCATGATCTTGGTGCTAGGCTTTGAATTCCTGAACTGAGGGCTTATGCTTTTGCTCTTAATGCGAAGGAAGTTGAGAACTTTCTTTTAACATGGAGCAATACTTTCTTGCTCTGAACGTGGAAGACGAAGCGAGAAAGGTGTCAGTTGCGACAATGTACTTGACTGGTGATGCTAAACTGTGGTGGTGCACCAAATATGCTAAAATTCAAGCCAACCAAATACGACTAGATGCCTGGGCCCTTCTTCAGGAAACGATTCCAGAGCAGTTCTTCTCTCAGAACGTCGAGTACAATGCTAGGCAGGCAGTGCGAAATTGGAGCAGACAAGCTCCGTGCGAGATTATGTGAAAGCCTTCTTGGCGCTGATGCTGGATATTCTAGACATTTCAGAGAAGGATAAGCTCTTCACTTCATGGAGGGTCTAAAACTGTAGGCACGTCTTAAGTTGCAGCGCCAATTGGTGACTAATTTGAGGTCAACTATGACATCAATTGAATGCTTGACAGATTTCAACCCGAGGAACTGGAGAGAAAGATAGATGATATCTAACCCTATACAGAATAAGCAGGGCGGGGCGAAATCTTTTAGGAGTAACTCCAACAGAGGTAGGGGAGATCGAAAGCCCCACATGTAGAATAGTTTGAGCAGGAACAGGCCCCGGGAGAACAAGTTGGGGGCATCTCAATAAAGCAGTGGATGTTTCGTATGCGATGGTCCGCATAGATATTGGGATTGCTCAAAGAAACAATTATCGAATGCGGTGGTGATCTTTAGTGATAAGGCATTGCTTGCAAGGCTTATGGAGCCACGAGCATCTGCGAGTGGAGAGAATGATTCTGAGAAAGAAAATGAAAACTTGGGTGCTATCTATTAATGGTGCGACATGTTGTCTCATTAGGTAGCAAAGAAGACCATGCCACTCTGGAAGGGAAAAACTACACCGGCTCTAACAAAGAACCATTATGAGGAAGAAGCACAACCCTAGATTTCTAGGAAGAAAGGGTTGATGTTTGTTGATGTGAAGATTCATGGCAAGCCCATCCATGCCTTAACACACGTACAGCGGTTTTGCCGCATGTTGATTCAATAATGATGCTGGAGGCCAAACCTTGTATCATCCTCACATTGGCCAGGCGAATTAGACAGGAAAATCTATCGACCATGCAGCTTGGGAAGGGGCGCAAGCGGAACGAACCATCCTACTTGTGCACTTTTCATTTTGATGAGATCGAACAGGTATCGGGGCTCATCCCTAGTGTAGGAAAGAAGTTGCTGAAAGAGTTTGAGGACATGATTCCTAATGACCTGCCTCCGAAGCTACCGCCAAAGAGGGCAATGGATCACGAAATTAAGTTGGTGCCTCATGAAGCTCCCGCCAGGGTACTGTATCATATGTTATAGCCTAAACTTGTGGAGCTTAGGAAGCAGCTGAAGGACATGTTGGAAAGCAACATTATCAAGCCCACTAAGCACCTTATGGAGCGCCGTTTTTGTTCCAGAAAAAGGCCAACGGCTCTCTACGTATGTATTATGACTATCGGGTGCTAAACAAAATCACTTTGAAGAAAAAGTATCCCATACATGGTAGCAAACTACTTCAACCGTCTAAGCCAAGCAGAACATTTCATGAGGATAGACTTGAGGTCGGGCTATTGGTAAGTCCGAATCAAGGAGGATAATGAGGCAAAGACGACAATGATGATGAGGCATGGAGCTTTTAAGTTTCTTGTCATGCCTTTCGGCTTGACGAAAACTCCTGCAACCTTCACCACTTTGATGGACCAGGTACTCCGTAGTTTTCTTAATGAATTTTTTGTGGTGTACTTGGATGATATTGTGATATACAATGGAACCTTGGCCAAGCACGTAGAACATTTGCAATAAGTTCTAGTGACACTCCGCGAGCACGGGCTATATGTGAGATATCAAAATGATCGTTTGCTCAGGAGACTGTTTGTTTCTTGGAGCACATTGTGGAGAAATGACGTATTCGGATGGACCCTAAGAAAAATTCAGGCTATCGAAGAGTGGCAGCTATTTGAGAGATGTGCATGACTTGCATTCATTTCTCGACTTGGTGAATTATTATAAGCGTTTTGTGAAAGGCTACTTCGAGAAAACTTGGCCTATGACGGACTTATTGAAGAAGACAGAGACTTGGAATTGGACACCCTGATGCTAAGTAGCCTCCGACAACTTGAAGACAGAGATGGTGACAGATCTAGTATTGGCCATACCAGATATGACGAAACCTTTTGCGGTGAAGCCGATGCTTCAGATGTCGTATTAGGAGGTGTCCTAAAGCAAAACGGCTACCTAGTTGGCTTTGAGAGTAGAAAGCTAAAAGATGTAGAGCGACATTACCCAGTGCACAGAAGGAGTTGTTGGCCGTAGTCTATGATGGTATTATTTGTTGGGCTCCTGCCATCGTGGTCAAGACGGACAACACTGCAGTGAGCTATTTCATGACTCAATCGAAGTTGACCAATAGGCAGACACGCTTGGAGGAATTGCTATCGGAGTTTCATTTGGTGCTGGAGTACTGGACCAGCTCCAACAATCATGCGGCAGAAGCTCTAAATCATAAGGTGGATTGGCGACTTTAGGGTGGATAGTAGCATTCTTCCCTAGCGCGGTTGCCGCCTCTGTAAGGGATAGGCGTGAGAGTTACTACCGAAAGATCTAACAGTGTAGGGCCTGGTCCACCTTGTCGAGCAGGGAAAAGCTTGAAAGTTTTGGCTAGAAGATGGACTGATGATGATGAAAGGACTTTTTTTGGCTAGAGGAAATCACTCATTTTGGGATGTCACGACACTTTTTGGGTAGGATATCCCGGAGAAGAGTGAACCTAAGCGTTGGTGCAAAAGCCTTATTATTAGCCACAAATGCAGGATGGGGTAGAAATATATGTTCCCGCCTGCTTAATTTGCCAGCAAGATAAGGCAGACCACCAATAGAAAGCTAGTTTGTCGCAGCCACTTCCCATCCAAAGAGACCCTGGGAGAGTGTTTTCCATGGACCACATTTCTGGATTGGTTAAAATGGGAGACTTAGGTTCCATCATCGCCATGGTAGACCGATTATCCAAATATGCCTCTTTTATTGCAGTCCCAAAACACGTTAGGGTGGAAGGGATACATGTCTTCAAGCATATTTTCAAATATTGGGGCTTGCCGAAGGATATCATCAGTCATGGGGATTCTCGTTTCACTCACGTCTTTTGACTGAGTTGTTCAAGCTCTTCAAATCCGAACTTTGTATGAGCTCGAGCTATCACCTACAATCTGACAGCCAGATTGAACACTTTAATTCCATGTTGGAGGAATACCTTCGACACTTTGTGCGCGGTACTAAAAAAGATTAGGTGAAGCTCCCGGATATCGCTCAGTTGTGTTTCAACACCTAAAAGAGCTCTTCCACCAACAAGAGCACTTTTTTTGAAATTGTCATTGCGCAACAACCGCTCCTCCACACCCTCGACTCCCTATAACGTGTGAGACCCCTCTTGCTCGAAGTTTCTCCTAGGAATGGAAGCAGAACATTGACATCGCCAGAAGTTGCCTAGGGAAAACTCAAAAGCAAATGAAAAAGTATGCATATTAAAATTGTTTGCTTCATCAAGTTTAATATGGGAGACCTTGTGATGGTGAAGGTCCCAGACCCGAGATTATCAAAATCATTCAAGGGGGAGATATTCTCGATTGATGCAAAAATTTAACCGCCCTCTACCTGTCATCAAGCTTATTGGAACAGTGGCATACAAAGTAGAGTTTCCTTCTTGGTGGAAGTTCCACAATGTCCTCCATGTGAGCCAGCTCAAGAAATATGCAGTAGACAAGGAAGACGACATCCGCAATCAGCTTAATCGCCCGCAACTTGAATTGACAAAGATGAAGAAGAAGGTGGCTGAAATAATCCTGAATCACTTAGTAACGAGTGCCACAAAGTGCAGTCATAAAAAGTACTTGGTGAAATAGAAGCAATGTAGCCGCGAGAACACTTGGGAATGGGTGACGGGCCTTAAGGCGTTCCAACCTCTTGTTGCTGCTCAGGGCGTTTGCGACATGATTGTTGGAGCCAGCCCGATACTCCAACACAAAACGAAACTTCGACAGCAATTCCTACCAGTATACCTCCTTAGTGGTCAACTTCGGTGAGTCATGAAATGGCTCACTGCAGTGTTATCCTTCTTGACAATGAAGGAAGAGCCCAACAAATAATATCGCTATAGTCTAAGGAAATGAACTACAACCAGCAACTCTGTCTCTAAAAAAAACTCTTCTCAGTTGCGATAATAATGATTAGCCTAAGATAATAGGAGAGTAAAGCGAACCGAGGACCGAGGAAGAGGAAAAAACATAACAATTACTCCTATGCAGGAGTTTCAGAAGAACCTCTTTTAGGCGGAGATGGATTTAGGATTAGAGGAATCAGAAGAGTCCTCAACTAGATAAGAGTGTACTGAAGAAAACATCACATAATCTACAAAGTATACTCAAATGGGTAATGTGATGGAAATGCAACTTATTATCCCTAAACAAGAAATTCTTGAAGAATTAAGTAAACTTAGAGAATTAGTTGTTACTATGAAATGGATCCATATATGAACTATTGAAGTAGTAATAAAAGCAACTTTCAAGGAATGAATTGATTCAAAAATATATTTATCAATGATTGATAGAAGAATTAATAACTTAAAAGATGGTTGTCTTGGGACAATGATAGGAAATCTGTATGCAGGAAAATTAATGTTTTGCTATTCTTCCTAAAATTGTATACAACCTAGCATACCAATATTTCAGTAGAGTCTTAACCCTTTATCAGGACTTTAGAAGAAAGATCTTATGAATGAAGGTAATAAACCGTATTCTATAACTTATAGAATAGCTTATACCCTTTCCAACACTCATCATTCTGATCTGTTTCTTAGGAAAGAATATATTGAGATTCCCAGAATTTTCAAGAAATTTGCTAGAATAGGTGGTGTTGATATCGTTATAAAATACCACCCAATTTTAGACCAAACACTTAGCTCTAAAATTGAGTTTAGTAGTAGAATGTCCTTTTTGGAAGATAGTATCAGTAGATACAAAGGAATTTTAGAAATAGAAAGCCACGAAATTCTAGGCAGAATGAGAAAATGGGAGTATGACTTTGGGGTTATGTAATCTTAAAAATCATAAACCGTGAGAAAGAAAATGTCTAGTCTCTTTTCTATATACATATCTGTTGGTATGTTAAATAATTCAGGATCAGGAATTTGCACTGCAAAATCTGTAGTTTTCCCTAAAGAAGTAAGGAAAAACTTTACCTATTATTGCAGGAAGGGATTTTTTCACAAAAAAATTCTAATACTCAATAAGGGAATACGATAAGCAAAGATCACGATTGGCGAATCATTCGAAACATCCTGGTTTAGGGTAAATATACCATTTATTTAATTTAATGATATAGGTGTTGGTATCTTGCTTTTGGTAACAATTTTATTCAAACATTTATACCGGATAACCATAGAAACATGTTAAGTTTTACTACTAACTGTGGTAGTAAAATACAGGTTTTACAAGAGAAAAGGTGTTTAACAGGATAATGCCCATAAATTTTCGCAGCAAGCGTGGTGATTTTGATGATGGATTAACTCATCCAAAAATTTAGGATAAGAGAAAATAAGGTAAAGCTCTTTTGTCATTCAGGCAACAGAGACTCATCGAAAGCGATAGCTTCTATGAGAAATCTGAAAAAGAGATTAAGAATCTCAAGGAAGCATTGCAGGAGATAAAAATCACTAGATTTTAGCAAAGAAAACAAACTCTGTCTTGAAAACGTTAAGAGACTTGTCTGGAGGAATTTCAGCGAGAACCCTCTAGCATGGTGGGATACGAACAAGACCGAAACAACTCTAAAAGTCAAAGACGAATGCAAATATGTGTGTGTTCATTACAGACCTATCGAGATGAACATGAAGGATAAAAATGATATGCAGGAAATTATCAAAAAGTATATCATTTTGGACTCATCAATCCTAGACCCACTGCTTAGAGTAACCTTGGTTTTCTGGTAAGAAACCATAGTGAGTTAAAAAGAGGTAAACCCAGGTTCGTAATTAACTATCAAGGGAAAAAAATAGAGTAGTAGAATTTGATGGTTATTACAATCCTAGTAGAGAGCACTCAATTGATTGCATTAAAGGCGAAATAGTATTTTCTAAATTCGATTGCAAATCTGATTTTTATCAGATTGATGGAGAGTGAATCAAAGAAATTTACTGTATTTTCCATACCGCATGGACTATATATCTGAAATATTTCTCCAATGGGATTAGCTAATACACCCCAGATATTTTAAGAAAATATGGATAATCTTTTTAAAGATTATTTTGAATCTATGTTTGTCTTTGACAAAATACAGTGATTGCATCTAAAAATACGAAAGATTATATTAGGAATCTTGAGATATTTTCTAATGCATGCCATAGAGAAGGATTAGTGCTTTCTAAGAAGAAAGCTATTATGGCATTCAATAAAATTGACATTTTAGGAATTCTTATTGACAAGATAGGTATTGAGTTACAGGAATATATTGTGGAGAAAATTCGCAATTCTCCAAATGTGCTCAAAGACAAAAAGCATTTGCAGAGTTTTTTAGGAGTTGTTAATTTTACAGTTATCTTTATTAAGGATCTTACGAAATACAGATAGGATTTTCGACCACTTTTGAAGGAAATAGAAAGTTCAAAGTAGAAGTGGAGACATCTGAAGCATACTTCATCACATTGAGGCTCAGACACCACAGAGAAAATCTTGAGGAGCTTGATAAGAAGTTTGGACAGCTAGTGATGAATGCCCAGGTAGCCGGACAATTCAAAGAGCTGGTCTTGAGACAATCCAGATCAGAATAAGGAGTACGATGGTGGTTTCAACTTCACTATGGAACGACCTACAATAACCAATTCGAAAGGCATCGGCCTTGGGGATGACTCACGAGTTTAGGTAGCATGGCGTTAAACATGCCCTTAAAATGCAGGGCTCTAGACATTTAGCTTGAACTCAAATACCGATTGCACTGAGCTATAGCCAAATTCTGGTGAATCAGCAAAAGTTGGGTCACAGGAAATGCAAACTCCTGATGATTCAAGTCAACCTACCACCTCTGGGGTCAAAAATGGAGAGATTGACCTTAAGCTAATGACAGACATCTCTAAGATTAATACTAACGAGTTGAAATCTTCTTCTACTTGGCAGGTTTATCAGTAAATAAGGAAAAATTAATTTTTCACAAAGGAGAGAATCTAAACAAGACCATAGTTGAAATATCCAAAACATATAACATAGTCTAGATGTTAGAAGGGTCTAAACTAGAAGACGTCCGTGAATGGTATGAGTTTGGATCTCTGACTTCAGTTTATGCTATATCATCAAGTTTCTAAAAAATTTTAAGCTTTCCATAGTGGATTAGTGGGGGGTCTGTGATTCGTGGAAAAATAATCCCCACTTAAAATAAGGCGATATTTTGGAGTTAAAATTCATATTAACTGCTCTAGAAACTATAGGGAATGGGTCTCATCTAACATTCCATTTTGTGAAACTGTAGGACTAGACATGGTAGCTTTCAATAAAGCAAAGATGCTTCAGGAGAAGCTCCATTGGTATCAGTGATAAGTGATGATGATATCTCTACTATGAGAGCTTGGGGACTATGGGTTTGTTTCACCGAGATGGACAAAGTGAAGTATCCTTTTAAAATCTTCTCAAATAATTTAAATGGACCATTCTTGTTACACTCTATTACAGAAAAAAAAACACCGAGTTTGCAGAGAACCTGTTCGAGGAAAAGAGAATGCTTATATGGGAGAACAAGTTGTCTGCAACCGAGGCTACGAGGATGAAGACATGCAATATGCTGCATGATGGAAAATGATATAACCATGTATGCCATTGTTGTGAAAAATAGGAATTTAGAACTAAAATTCAGGTCAACGAAAAAGAAACTCGAACTGAAACATGGTAAGGGTAAAATAATTTATTTTTACAAGGCGAAGTAAAACCCGAAAATGTAAAAATTCAAAAGTGAGATTGTCAACAGAATTTGACAAAGGCCAACAGTCAGAAAAGTAGGCAAGCCAACTAGCAATTACATGGCCGACAAGCCATCATGACCAACACCCGGAAATGATGCAGAGATGACGAACACAATGATGTCATCGAAAAAAGACAAGAAGATGACGAACGCAGTGACGTCATCAACAAATAAGAGTTTGAAGTCCATGTTTGAAATCCAAAGATGCCTATAAATAAGAAGGCAATGAAGCAAATGGGGATCATCATAAAATTTCTCCAATTCTTCAAAGCATAATAATTTGAGTTTCCAAATACTTGTAGTTTTAATTCTCAGTTTTATGGAAGTTTCCCCAACAAGTTAAGTCATCTTTCATATGAAAAGCTAAGCAGTTGTCTCCTCCACTTGAGGAAAATAATATCCATGTAATATTTCATATATTTCTTGGCTAAATTGCATAAAATCCTCTTGTGTTTTAAAAATTCAACAAAAAAAACTCCCCTCTGATTTAAAAGTAGGCAAAACACCCCCTTCCCTGTGTTTTAAAAGCTCAGCTCAATTGCCCATTTTCTGTTAGATATGACTAATGGCATTAACTTTTTGATAAAATGACCGTTATAACCTTATTTAATATATATTATTTCTTATTTTTTTTACCGTTGGATTTCTATTGATTATACAAAGCCGTCAAATTTGATCAATTAATTTTAACATTTAGATCTTAAATTTATAAAAGAAAGTAAATGGTTCATATCTTATTAATTAAAAATATATTATAAAAAAATATTTGGAAAAAAAATTAACTCCCCCACCCCCACCCCTCTTGCTTGCCTGCCTACCCCCCTCCCCACCCGCCGCCTCCCCCATCTCCCAGCCTGCGTCAACCTCCGCCCCCCCGCTACCCCTGTCGCCTCCTCCCAGCCCTTTCGCCCCAAATCTGGGCGACGTTGTCGTCGCCAAGGTCACCATCACCCAGATAAGAAAAGAGGGCGACGGCGACAGCGACGGTTTCCCCTATCTGGCCGGGGCATCGTCGTCGCCCTCTTGACTGGGTAAAGAGGGCGACAGCGTCGCTACCGTCGCCATGGCCCTTCTGTTCAGTAAAGAGGTTGACGGCGTCAACTTTCTGAGTGGGGGTGGCGGCCATCGCCATCACCCCCAATTTTTTTTGATTTTTTAGTTAATTAAATTATATTAATTAAATACATTTTAGTTAATTAAGAATAATTAAATATATCTTTTAGTTAATTATAATAATTATATATTTTACCTAATTAAGAATAATATTAAACAATTTTAATAATTATTATATTTAAATTAATTTTAAATATATATTTTAATTAATAATAAATAATTTTTTATAATTGATGCATGCAAAAGATACATGGGTCCAATGGAATTGGACAAAGGTTTGAGGCTTGGGCCGAAGTGAATGCAAATCTTGAAGGAGGGACCTGCAAAAAAGAAGTTAGCACTCCGACGCCCAAGTTAGTATGGATTTGAGATGAATTAAAGTGAAAAAGTAAGTGAATGTATGGAAAATCATAATATAGTGAATAAGATTGGTGAAAAGTATAAGAACACGTGATAGTAAGCTTAGAGAGAGCTTTGGAAATTATTTAGAGATTGAGAGGGACGTCAGGGAGGTGTGAGGGACGCCAGGGAGGTGTCATAGACGTGCCCAAGATGTCTCAGAGTGTCCGTCTGTCTGTGTTTATCTGTCTGTCTGTGTGTCCTGGACCTAGTGGAACCAGGGTTGTATTTATAAAGGGAGTACCCAGGTCTGTTGGGGGTCTATCCCCCTTTCGAGATTCTCAGGCAAGTTGGTTAGGGTAGTTAGGATAAGGGATAAGTCATTCTTATCCATATCTAGGAGTAGAAGTCTTTCTTTAATCCAATGAGATCTTTCATCTGCAAGAAACCCTAGCCGCCAGGGAGTCCTAGCCGCCAAGGATTCCTAGTTGCCAAGGAGTCCTTCCTTACCTGTTTCGTCATTCTAGGGCTGATGTGGTCTGAGGTGGCTGCTGACACCTAGGTTGATAAGGTGTCACGTGGGTGAGTGGGCTGCCATGTGTGTGGGCCTTTTGACCGAATGTTTTGGTGGACCTTAATCATGGTTCGAGTCGGAAGACGTCCCAGGCCTCGAGTCCGGGAGATGTCCTAGGCCTAGAGTCTGGGGATATCTCAAGTCTCCTTTCCTCTTTCTAGGCTTCTTGGGTTACTTGGGCTGTCGAGGCCTGCCTAATTAGACAGTGGGCTGAGACATCCTTGGCCTCCTGGATTGTTATGGCCATGGGATGTCCTGGGCCTCCTGATGGGTATCATGAACCTTCGATTTCTTTCTTCTTTTTGGACCACTTGGGCTCTTTGGGCCAATTTATTTTCAGCACATTAATAATTATAATAATTAGTATATTTTAAAGTAATCTTAACTTTATAATTTCTTAATATTTATATTAATGTAGATGTCTAATTTAAAAAATAAAATTTAGTGTTACTTAATATAAATATGTTTAAGAATAAAAAAATTTGTATATTTAAAAAATAAGAAAATAGAAAAAAAATTAAAAAAGTCAATTTTTGACCATAGTAATTTTAGATATAATATAAGGGCATTTAGTAAATTAAAGTAAAAAAAGGTCAACATACGCATAAAAATGAAGCCCACTCACACTTCAGGCGAGTGCACCCCACCTTCCGTTAGTTTCTAACGGAAGTGTTTTTTTTTTTTTTTTTTTTTGATGAGTTTATTAAAACACAGGGGGGGGTTAGCTATTTTTAAAACACAAGGGGAATTTTTAGCTATTTTAGGAAAAGCAGATGGGGTAAAATGGAATTTAGCCTATATTTCTTCAATAAAAGTAAGGCTTTTGTTCAGCTTGTTTGTCCAAAGTCTCAATATTGGAGTGCTTTTACGCCCTAAAGTAGGAAAAGAATCATATGTGATGTTTGTTGTTCAATGAGCCAAATATTTGTGGATCATCTGCTGCAATAATGTGGTTGGAGGAAGTCCGTAAAATCGAGGACTTGTAATACCTGAGAAGAATGCGGTCAGAATAGGTATAAATTTATGGAGGTTTAATTTATTTCAAAAGCATGTTAGGCCTATTTTGAAAGATGCAGTGGACTATGGTTAATTTTTCACTATTAGGGAAAAATGATCATAAAACGGACTGAAGGAACAAAATTAGGAACATTTAAAAGATGTAAGACCAAAATTGCCACCATGAAAAATAGAAAACCAAAATTGTCAACTCCTTATAAATGCAAGACGAATATTGCAATATTGCCCTCTATATTACACGATCAAAAAAAAAAAAAAAAAAATTAGTAAAAGCACTTTGCGTCTAAAATCAAACTACATTTATTATATACCTAGTTTGAAGGGCATTGAAAATACACGTTAAGCACAAAATTAGAATAAAAATTCATTAAATTTTCAATATATAGTATAAAATAATAAATTATACTATATATGTTTTGTGAGAAAAAATATACTATGAACTAAATAAAAACAAGTAATGTAATACTTTAACTAAATACGTTCAATAACTTTAACTAAATATGTTTAATATAATGGAAAAACTTATAAAATGTTCTTTTTTACTATTTCTAAAAGAAGGTAAAATTTTATATTCTTAAATTTAAATAG
>JACGWL010000661.1:0-96611 GCA_034509725.1 Sesamum angolense
GGTTGAAATTCGAATATAATGAAACTTGAACGGAGCAAATTGGGTTTCATTATAATATTTGGTCAAATTTATTAATTAAGAAATTAAATAGGACATAATGGGTATTTTGATAAAAGTTTAAATTAAATAAAAATAATATATAATATAATATAATATAATATATATATATAAAATAAGGAAAGTGGGCGGTGGGGCATCACCTCACCCACCGCCAAAACCATTTAGCACATATATATTATATATGTGCAATGCTCATTTGAGCATTTGCCAAATTCAGTACAGCAACATTCTCTGTCGCTTTCGGAAGAAACGGAGGTAAGAATTTTAAATTTAAAAATTCTTATTAATTAATATAATTATATTATTTAATTAGTCCATTTATTAACAGTAATTTATATTGACTGATGTACTATTTAATCGGAGTATTTCATGATTTTGTCAATTAAAATTGGTATTTAATTAAATATTCCACTTGATTCGAAAATGCTACGGTGAGTTAATTAAATTATTGAATTTGGTAGATTTACAGTTAATCTATTCGATTATATAGGGTTTATTAACTAAATGCATAATTATATGTATTGGTGTATAATTAAATTGTATAACAACGAGGAATTGATAGAAAATTCATAGAAATATTTCGGGAATTATATTTGAAGAATACTATGTTATTAAAAAGGAAAATGAGGGTTTTAAACGTTATTTAATTTAGAAAATATTACTAAGAGCGATAATTATAAAAAGAAGATATAAAGGGTTTTATTAAATGAATTGTTATGAGTTAGTTGATAAATTACATATATACTTAGGAAGTTTTAGTTAATCAAAAGAAAAGAGAACGGAGGTCTGAACTTGGATATAAATGAAATATTAAAAGATAGGTGGAAACGTACGAATATTATTAAATATATTACTATTATTATTCTTGATATCTTGAGTATATTAATTATATGTATAATACTTTTGTATAGGACGTGACGACAAAGTAGGGAATTGAGCAGCTCCTTGCGTTAATTGAAGTATTTTGGGATTTGAGGTAAGTATAGCTAATTGGATTATATATATATATTTATATGTGTAGTATTATATATATTGGTTGCTTGTATGTCTGATTGCGAACTTTGGATTTGTATTTATATATGTGGATATTGTATAATAGTTGTTTATATGTATTGTCGTGGACTATTTGTCTGGACTACTGGATATCTGTGGAATTGTTATTATGTGTCTATCTATAGAGGTGTTGTATGAAAGCCAAACAAATGTTTATGAGCTCTTACATCTGATGATCGAATAAAATTAAATGAGAAAGTTATTGACGAGAAGATAATTATTAAATGGAGTTGATTGATGATGCCAATGATGATGATATGTGCATGGAATAAAAGATGGCTTACCTAACTGGGAGGGGGCATACTGCAATGGCTTATGATGATATGATTAATGACGAGCTGTGTGCTGTCATTAATCAGTAGTGATGATGTGACATATCATACGAGCTGTGTGCTGTGTGATATGATTGATGAGAGATGCCATACGAGCTGTGTGCTGTGTGGTATCAGTGGTGATGTGATATCATACGAGCTGTGTGCTGTGTGATATCAAGAAAAAAAAAGAAAAAGATATTGTGATTGAGATGACGATATGATAGCCGACAAAGCCATTGAGTGATGCACTCCAGTTTGGTTGAGCAGGGCCCTAAGAAAACAAATAAAGATGCTATTATTATGTTATAGACTGATATATAATAAATGAGCATGCGTTGCTTCTTATATCTGCGGGTAATATTGATAAACCTTGATTGGTTGACATGACTGTACTGTGTTTGACTTGGGATGTATGTATATAATTTTGATTGGCTATACTTACTGAGTAGGCAGCTCACGCCTTGCCACGTACTTTTCAGGAGATAGGTAATACTGGCTAGCCGCACCGGATTGTGATCCGTGCTGATATAATCATTAGGTGGGTCAGCCGTGACTTTTGAAGCGGATACTTTTGGCTGTATGGTTATAAAATATGCTAGGCTTTTGTCGGGATGGTGTTTATAATTGTACAGCGGGTTGTACGTTGTTTACATTCGAGATTTTATATGCGGGGACGTGAGTTATTATTATCCTCTGACATTGCCTATTATCTCGTGGAGCTTATATACTTTATATTAGTAAACATGAAATATCTTATAAGTAGAATTGTAATTAGGGAGAGAATATGATAATTAGTGATAATTAGGTGTGATATTGTAGGGGGTGCTACACGGTATCGTAGATTGTTCTTACTCAGAAGATTTTGAGTGACATGGGTAATTGGCTTAATGGTCAAGTGGGAGATTGTTAGAATGGGTGACCAAAAGCCATTGGATTGGCTATTTTCCATTCGACAATCTTTATCAAATAATATTAGATTGATAAATATGGTAAGAATTCATCAAGAAGGAAATATGTTTTGTTGTGCTTACTGCTGATATTGAATGGGGTTTCAATGTCACAACGAAATGCCCACAAACCAAAAGGTTAAACCCGTGGAGTTGGACTGCACATAGGTTTGACAGCTATGAAACCAACTCTTGAGGGTCGGTCTGAAGCGTTCCAAGTCGAGGACCTCGAGATTGAGCATCAAGGATCCTATGGAGACTTGAACTAAGTACTGCAGCCGTGTTTTGTCGGTAGCAGACATAGGCCATCTATGTAGTTTTAGTGGGTTAGTTGGCATGGTAGTCAACTGAATGAAGTGACTCGCTGAAATTGTCATATGGCAGCCTCTTAAAGCTTGGTCGGTGTAATTGGGATTCCCGATTTAGATAGTACGAGAATTAGTCCTCTGGCTTGAAGAATCATGGCAGTCACGTGCATACGAAGACTGTATCTTGGATATAGCGAGCGGTGGCTGTGTCGTGGGGCATGGTCATCATAAGCCTTACCCAGTGCACTCGGAGTATGTAGTGAGGATGGTGGATTCCAAGAGAGGATCTGTCCCTTGTCATTATATGACAGAGAGTTCTCCCATGCACCTTGAGATGGTTTAGACTTTAAAAGTCTTTGGCCAAAATGATTGATCGATCAGGGATAGGTTTTCTAGATTGGATCAGTATAGTAAACGCATCTCAAGTGTTAAGCATAGTTGCCTAGTCAAGGATGGGAACCGACACCCAATTCCATGTCCTAGACTAAGGCTAGGAGACGGTTGACAGTAGGACCGTACTTGTACAGATTCGGAGCCTAACTATTCACGCCGACATTCACTAGTCTCTAGTGCCATGGATTGTTGCTAGACGGCCACCCATGGTAACGGGCCATTTCCGGTTATGGGATAATAAGAAATAATTAATTAAATTAGATTTAATTAATTGTGTTCTTCACACATGCCCAAGTCTAGCTGAGGGTGAACCTAAAGAGTCACACCCTATCACTATAGTGGGATGGAATTAATTTGGAATTACTTCTAGAAGAGTCGGATTAATTTAATTGGATGAAATTAATCTTTGGAGAATAAATGATTGGATCATTTATTTAGACCAATCCATTTGATGGATGACTTGAAATTTAACTAATTGGATTAATTAGAATTTCAAGTTAGCTAGTAAAATTAATTGGATTAATTTTATTGGGCTTGGTCCAATTTATAAATTGAATTTATAAATTGAAAGAGAGAGCATGGGCTTGGATTTATAAAATTGCACAAAGAGAATTATTTGCCTTTTTTTTTGGCTTTGCTCTTTGTTCTCTCACTCTGTATGTGTTTTGAATGAACTCCAATGATCCCTTTATATAGGTGTCAAATAAGTAAAGTTGTGATGCACTTGAATATCTTTTGTATTGTTTTTTTATAAATTAATTTAAAGAGATAAATACATCAAATATTTTAAATGATATGATTGGTCAATTTGACATTGTCACTTTAATATTTATATTTATAAAGAGATAATATTACAAATATTTGGCTTGATTTGATTGGAGTGTACATATAGTTGCTCCACCTGGAGCGGTCTGATTGATTTGATTGGTCAAAGTACTTTATTTTGACACTTTTCGACCATTGATTTGATGACAAAATATATATTAAAATCAATTAAATTGACTATTTATATTCGAAATTATTTTAGTAAACCAAAATTAATAAAATTATTTTAGGCAACGGGGCAGGTTTGGGGCGAGTTTGCCTAAACCCGAGACCCGCCCCGCTTCATAAACTCCAGACCCATACCCCGCCCAAGCCCGACCCCTAAAAAACTCGGACCCGCTCCGCCACCCCGCCCCGTTTCGCCCAATTTAAATTATTATATTTTTAAGTAAATAATATCAATTTAAATTTAATAATTTAACATAGTCTTTTCTTTTTAATCTAAAATAAATTATATAATACGAAAAATACATTAAACTAATATTTTTATTTTCAATAAGTAATATTAGTTTAGATTTAAATATTTTAACATAGTTTTCAATGTCAAATTAATTGTATAAGATAAAGTATACACTCAACTAAATTTTTATGTTTTTTTAAGTAATTTCATTATAAAATTTAGTAATTTAAAAAAGATATTGAAATAAAATGAATTATATAAGACAAAGTATACATCAAGAAATTTTTTATTATTTCAATAACTAATATCATTTTAGATTTAGTTAATTTGACATAATTTTTCTAATACAATGAATCATATAACATAAACAAAATATTCATCTAATTTGTTAATTTCACAAAAAATAATATTCAATCTAAATTAACATAATTTTATCTAAAATGAATAATAATACGTTCAACTAATGTTTTCAATAAGTAATACTAAATATCTTTGCAAAATTAGGTAATTTAACGTAATTTTTATTTAAAGTAAATTATATAATACAAATAATACATCCAACTTTTTTATTCTTGGTATTTTATATATAGAGTTGGATATATACAAAATTATTTAAAAATTTACCTGTAATATCATAATTTTCAATTATATATGAATAGATAAATAATAAAAAATGGACTGGGGCGGGTTCTGGTCGGGTCAGGTAGAAAACCTGTAACCAGCCCTGAATCCGATCGTGGTCCAATATTTTAGGATCCGAACCCGATAATATGAGTACTAAATCCGCCCCATCTAGTGTAGGTCCGGGTCTAGGGTTGGCAATTTCAACCGGAACCTGGAAAACCCGCCCCGTATGGGGCGGGTCTGGGATGCCATTTTTCGTACGGGGCGGGTCTGGGATGCCATTTTTCGGGTTTGGGGCGGGTCTGGGACAGCTAAAACCTGCCCCGGCCGGGTCCGAGGCGGGTTACGGGTCCTGTCTCGACCTGCCTATTGGACCCCGATCCAACCCCCGCCTCTTTTTTTTATTGTATATTTTTTTAATGTATACAATATATTTATAAAAAATTATCTTTATTATATGAATCATAAAATAATTTTGCATATACCCAACTATATATAAAAAAAAAAAAATTTTAAGAAATTGAATAATTTAGATGAACGTATTTTTTGTCGTATCCAATTCATTTTAGATTGAAATTATATTAAAATATTTAAATCTAAACTGATATTATTTCATAAAAATATTAATTTAATATATTCTTTGTATAAATTAATTAGGTCGGGACGGGGCGAAATTTTTTGCATGGCTAGGCGAGCGGGGGCGGGTTATGGGCTGGCAAAAATTAAATGAGGCGGGTCTGGTACGGGTTCAGGCGGGGCGGGGCGGGTTATGAGGCTGGCAAAAATTAAATGGGGTGGGTCCGATACGGGTCCAGGCGGGGCGGGGGCGGGTTATGGGTCTGGCAAAAATTAAATGGGGCGGGTCTTGAATCCGGGCGGACCCGTACCAGACCCGCCCCATTGCCATCACTATCCGGGTCGGGGTCCTTAAAAATCGAGTCTAATTTTCATCCCTATTGTCATTATTTAATTGGGTGCAAAATTCATTTACCTACAAATTCCCCCAAAACTCGTTCACAAATATATATTTGAAAAATATGATTTTTGAAGTGAATGAGTCGCGAAAATATGAATTTTATCGGGCTTCAATGACCATGGATTTTTTCCATATTGAATTTCTCTATGATAGCCTGGACCTCTTTTACTTATTAGGTGGATGAGTACGTAAAAAAGAATCGATGAAATTGTTAGACAAAACAAAAAAAGGCGATCGAATGACTAGATATGATCTACAAATCGTGTTAAAAATCACTTTTCTTAAATAATATTTTGACCCTTATCGCAAAACACAGGGTTACATAAAATTTGTTCAGGGATAAAATGCAGAGAGTGTTTTCCTTCCTAGCTGTACAAAAGAAAACCGCAACTTTTTTTAAGTATATCCAAACGTATCTGATATATTCTATATTAATAGTCCAGACAAGAGAAGTTACAAGCAGTTAAAACTGCTTAAAACTGCATAATTAGCAGTTATGGGCGGGTCAGATTATCAGTCAGTCTATATAGTCCTTATACCCAAACACTCGGCAACTCAGTTTATAACATGGCCGAGTAAGACCACTCAATTTATAAAATGACCGAGTAAGTCCACTCAGATTATAAATAACTTTATAATCTGATCAACCTATACTTAGATAATAAGTATACTTATAACATGAAAACCATTCAGATTATGAATTCCGACACTACAACATTTAGTGATCATGAATTCTAACACTATAACACCAGCCAGGGGCATTCCCCCAAGTCCCATGAGGGGCGGCCCCCCCTCAACCCTCGCCCGCTCACATGGAGCTGGACCCAGCTAAGGGCGCTGCCCCTTGGACCCCACTAGGAGCGTTGCTGCTAGGAGAGCACAAGGGGGCGCAGCCTTGACCCCCACTTGGTTTGGACCCAACGAGTCTAAGTCCTAAACAAGTATGCACTCCGTACCTCCTAACCCGTTTAGGATTCAACATGCTCAATTACACTAAATAGCTAACTATCCTCCCCCATTTAGTGTAATTACTTATATAAAACAATCAAATACACAAACTTATGCATAATGAAAATGTCCAAATGATTGAGTTTCCATCTTAGTACATTACACATTCCAAATATTCGGGAATCAGGGTGTTCTACGAATTGAACCTTTCAACTAATTTGAATACCTGAAGATAATATACGCATAAGTTGAAAATACTTTAAAGTTATCCTGACACTATTACAGGCCATGTGTCCATATCCATTCATGAATGTATACAAAGCTAAGTCTCAAAACTTCTTGAAGCGGCTGAACTTCACAGTCATATAGGTGATGCTTTTCATTATGCACTAGCAACTGCACTTTTTCAAAAGAACTCAACAACTTGCTGGTCTAAGCACATATCTTGGCATGATATTGATCTACTGTGCTTCAACTTCTAAGTATGAGCTTTCTACATTGAATTTCAGCTTCTAACATTGTATTAGAAGGGAATTGGGTGTCTCATCATTAGAAGTTTAAATGGACTTTAAACCCATCCCTATCAAAGATTTGTGCATTAGTGATCTTCTACATTAGTGATCCAACTTGCATTAGTGATCTTCTACATTAGTGATCTAACTTGCATCAGAATATCCTTCTAAGATAGAAAATCCTGAATAAGATAAACCATAATCCATAGGTTTCTTTAAATACTTGAGTATCATCCTAATTGCTTGCCAGTTATGATTACTAAGATTACTAGTAAACCTACTCAGTTTTCCCACTGCATAAGCAATATCAGGTCTTATGCTTGTCATGGCATACAACAAGCAACCTATCACGTTTGAGTATTCAAGCTGAAACATAGCTTCCCCAGTGTTAGGCATTAGCTTGACACTTGGATCCATTGGTGTACTCACTGGAGTACAATCAAAATAGTTGAATTCTTCAACATCTTTTCAATGTAGTCAGACTGAGAAATAGATTTCCTTTATTTTCTCTAATGATCCTGATACCAAGGATCATATAAGTCTCCCCCATATCCTTCATGGAGAACCTTGATGACAAGAACTATTTAGTCAAATCAACTTGCTGTTGATTTGTACCAAAGATAAGCATGTCATCAACATACAATCAAATAGTTACTCCATTCCTAGAGTTGCAAATTTGTTGTATACACACTTATTCGATTGGTTCAAATGATAACCACTAGATAACACAACTTCGTCAAATTTTTGATGCAATTGTTTTGGTGCTTGTTTTAGTCCACACAAGGACTTGACCAGCTTGCATACCTTGTGTTCATTACCAGGCATGATGAAACCTTCAGGTTGTTTCATATAAACCTCTTCATCTAGATCTCCATTTAGAAATGCTGTTTTGGCATCCATTTGATGAATTACCAGATTGTGAATTGATGTCAGAGCAATTAAAATCTAATGGTTGATGTACGAGCAACAGGGGCATAAGTGTCAAAATAGTTAATACCAAGTCTTTGTCTAAAGCCTTGAATAACTAATCTTGCCTTGAACTTTTCAATAGTTCCATCAACCTTCATCTTCTTTTTGAAGATCCATTTGCAGCCCAATGGTTTACAATCAGGTGGTAGATCAACTAACATAAATGTATTGTTTCCCATGATGGAATCCATCTCATCATTGATAGCTTCTTCCCAAAAGGCAACATCTTGAGACTTCATTGCTTCATCAAATGTTTTTGGACCATCCTCAACATTAAAGCAATATGGATATAGAGTTGAAACCTCATCTCTAGAACCTTCAATTAAATATAATTGAAAATCAGGTCCAAATGATTTTGGTTTCCTTTTTCTCTTGCTTTTTCTAAGTTCCACTAGCTCATCAGGAGTCATTTCAGAACTTTTTGTCTACTTATGGATTCCACTTGTACGTGGAATCATTTTCTTTGGTCTAGGTATAGATGAGAATCAAGTCTCATCAAAGATTGCATCCCTTGACTCAATCACAGTATTAACTGATATAAAGTCATTAGGTTCTATAACATAAAACCAATAAGCCTTGGAATGCTTAACATATCCAATGAATATATAATCAATACCTCTTTCACCCAAACTTTTATTTTTTGGTTCAGGTAGTTTTACAACTGCCCTACAACCCCATATCCTAAGATAATTCAAGTTGGGTTTCTTTTTATACCAAAGTTCAGAAAGAGTAACCTTGTTCCTTTTATTAGGAACCCTGTTAAGCAAGTAACAAGCCGTTAACATGGCTTCACCCCAGAATCTATCACTCAAACCAGAGAATGATAACATGGAATTAACCATTTCCTTTAGGATCCTATTTTTCCTCTCAGATACACCATTTTGCTGTGGTGTATAAGGAGCAGTAGTCTCATGGATAATACCAACATACTGAAAATAGGATGGATCAATATGTTCACCTCCCCTATCAGTACGCAACCTTTTAATTAAAAATTTTGTTGCAATTCAACTTCAATTTTGTATGTTTTAAACTTATCTAAAGCTTCATCTTTAAAATGCAACAGTAAACATAACATAACTTAGAAGCATCATCAATGAATCTAACAAAAAAATTCTTGTTACCTAGTGAGGGGAGTAGCATACAAATCACACAAATCACTATGTATAAGATCTAACAATTCAGAAAACGTTTAATATTTTGAAAAGGTTGTCTAGTGATTTTAGTTAACATACAAGTTTTGCATTTTTCAATATTTATATCAAAAGCTGGAATTAATCCTTCTTTTGACATATCAAACATTCTTTGATAATGAACATGTCCTAATCTAGCATGCCAAATATTTTGAATCATCAATTTTAGAACATGTCACAAAAATATAATTATTACAACTATGCATATTATTCAAATTCAACATAAACATGCCATTATTTTAATATCCAAAACCCACAAACCCACTGGACTTTGACAAGATATACTTGTCCGATTCAAACACCTGTTCAAAACCACATTTGTTCAACACAGGACCAGAAACCAAATTCTTACGAAGTTAAAGAACATACAACACATTTGATAAGTTAATTATTTTCCTAGAAGTGAATTCTAAAAACACAGAACCAACACCAACTATCGGAGCACTTGACTCATTTCCCATATGCAAAATCGAACCATCATCCATTGGTTGAAACACTTGAACCAGCCACGATTTTTGCATGCATGGGTAGTAGCACTCGAGTCAATCCACCAAGCCACATCATCATCCTGCACATAAAATACTTCTGATATTAGTGACACATAGTGCTTAACAGAATTTAAATTATAATTACAATTATGACCTTTGTTTGGGTTATGGTCCTTAGACCTTCACCCGAACCACTCGCTCCATTGGTGTTTTTGAAATAATTTCCACCCTTACCAACACGACAATCTCTTTTAAAATGACCAGATTTGCCACACTTCCAACAAGTTAGTTTTGACTTCTTGTTGGAACCATCATGTTTGTTGTCATGAACCTTCCTTGTCCCTTTCTTGTCATTAGTTTTGGTGGCTCTACAATCCTCCACCATATTGACAGATGATGAACCCACAACATCTTTGCCTTTGGGTTTGTCATTTTCTTGCGCCCTTAGAGATTCTTCTATATGCAAATGACTACCCAATTGAACTAATGACAATTTTTCCTTTTGATGTTTCAAAGTATGTTTGAAATCTTTCCATGATGGTGGTAATTTATCAATTACACTCGAAACAGAATTGCTTCATCCATCATCAGGTTATGTTGTGAGAATTGACCAAGTATATGTAGAAGTTCATTATATTGTTCCATAGTTGGTCTGAATCGATCATTTTGTAACTGTTAAAATTACTAACCACGAACTTCTTGCTTGAAGCATCTTCTGCCATATACTTTGCTTCTAAAGTATCCCAAAGTGCTTTAGCAGACTCAACATTCTGATAGATATCGAAAAGAGTATCAAACATACCATTCAAAATATGACCACGACAAATGTAGTCATCATTCTCCTACTCGCTTCTCCTACGAGTTTGCTCCACTGTTTCATCCTCCACATACTCAGGAATTGGAGTGCTCAACACATACACCACTTTTAGAGTGTTAACAGAAAATGCATCTTCTTTTGCCATCTACGAGAATCAACACTTTCAAATTTGTCCAGTTTCGAGAACTTTGCAGTCATATCTTTCACAGATTCAACCATTTGAGAGAAACAAAAAGTATTGTTTAAGATTGTTAGACAAACAAAAAAGGATGATCGAATGACTGGATATGATCTGCAAATCGTGTTGAAAATTACTTTCCTTAAACAATATTTTGACCCTGATCACAAGCCATAGGGTTACACAAAATTTGTTCAGGGATAAGATGCAGAGAATGTTTTCCTTCCTAGCTGTAGAAAAGAAAATCAAAACTTTTTCCAAGTATATCCAAACGTATCTGAAATGTTCTATATTAATAGTCCAAACAAGAAAAGTTACAAGCAGTTAAAACTCCTCTAAACTGCATAATTAGCGGTTATGGGCGGTCAGATTATCACTCAATCTATGTAGTGCCTTATACACAACCACTCGTGAGCTCAGTTTATAACATGGCAGAGTAAGACCACTTAGTTTATAAAATGGCTGAATAAGTCCACTAAGATTATAAATAACTTTATAGTCTAACCAATCTATACTTAGATAATAAGTATACTTATAATCTGATAACCATTCAGATCATGAATTCCGACACTATAACACTTAGTGATCATGAATTCCGACACTATAACACCAACCAAGGGCACTGCCCTTGGACCCTGCTAGGGGCGTCGCCCCTCGAACCCCACAAGGGGACGCAACCCCCTTGACCCCCGCTTGGTTTGGACCCAACGAGTCTAAGTCCCAAACAAGTGTGCACTCCACACCTCCTAACCTATTTAAGATTCAACACACTTAATGACACTAAATAGCTAACAAAAATGGTTATCAAATCAATTTGAGTCCAACCCATATTTGCTCAATAAATCAACCGGCTTATTTCTTTCTCCAATTTTATTTTTTCTTATATACTAATTGATATTATATGCAGTCACGCGTTAAAACAAATATTATACATAATTTCCACGAGCATATAAAAATAAATCATAGTTTAAAATTAAAAAAAATATTATGAAATGATATTAACGTAGTGTATGCTGAGTAGAAGGAAAGAAGTATGTGATAAGAAATAATTGTAGGGTAAAGTGAGAGAAAAAAAATTATAACATGTGAATTTATTAAATTTATTAATGTTTTTGAGTGAAAAAAAATATGAAGAAAATGAGAGGAAACATGGTAATGGGTTGAGAAAAAGGAAGTTTGTGAAAAGAAGTGAGAAAAGGAATGTGAAGAAGAGGTATGAGAGAGAAATATGAAGTAGCGGTTGAGAGATATGGAGTAGTTGTTGAAATGAAAAAAATGTGGTTAAATGCAAATTACCCCCCTGTGAAAAAAAATAGCAAATTACTCCCCTGTGAAAGAAAAATAGAGCAATTACACCCTTCACACGAGTTTGTGTAAGTCAAGCGCTTTTTCTTTAATCTTTTATTTTTTATTTTTAATTATGAAAATTACATTTATAGCCGTACTTAATAATCATTGGATCTAAGTTGAATCTAAGGTCCAAATTGAACTAGTAAATCTACGGTTAACATTTAAATAAATATATAAATTTAAAAAATATAAATGAATATATATAAATATATTATTATATATATAATTAATACTTATACATAATATATAGATATAGATATAGATATATAGAGAGAGAGACAACAGGAGGGGTCGGCAACGGAGATGGCACGAATGACGAGGAGGGGGGAGGAGGGAGAAAGGGAGGGGAGGCGAGGCGAGGAGATGGTGAAGATGGAGGGACAAAGGTGGTGGAGGGGCCAGCGACGGAGACGGTGCGGAGAAGGAAGAGGGAGCAGACGACGATGAGGGGGGAGGAGGGAGAAATGGGAGGGGAGGCGAGGCGAGGACATGGCGATGGCGATGCAGAAGAAGAAGGGACAAAGGCGGTGGAGGTTTGGGAAAGGGGAGAAGGGTGCGGAGGGAGAAGAGGAGGAGGATGCGGCGACGAGGGAGGGAAGAGGGGAGGCGATGACAAGGGGGAAGGGGAGAGGGAAGGCGGCAGCGGCGCTGGCGACGTCAAGAGGAGAGGGAGTGGAGGAGGGCGGTGGCGTGGAGGCGACAAGGGGGGAAGCGGGTGGGCGGTGGCTAGTTTGGGGGTGGGGCGTGGGTGGTTTTGTAGGTGGGTGGTGTGTGGATAGGGGTTGCTTTTTTAGTTTTTTTTTTTTAATAAAAATGTATATTATTAGAAATATTATATATTATATATAAATATATATTTATTTTCTTAATAAATATTGTATATATTATAAAATAATATATTATACAAAAATAGTTTTTTTTGGAGAAA
Source organism: Sesamum angolense (assembly GCA_034509725.1). NCBI lineage: Eukaryota > Viridiplantae > Streptophyta > Magnoliopsida > Lamiales > Pedaliaceae > Sesamum > Sesamum angolense. Next base: position 13,281 of record JACGWL010000661.1, read on the forward strand.
AAATCATGCACACTTTTAAGAGGGGCAAGTGCACTACACACATCCCTCTAAGGGGATAAATTGCTTTAATTTGAAAAACATAGGGAAGTAATTTGATATTTTTTTTAACAGGGGGGTAATCCGCACATTACCCATATCACAGGGGGTAGCATGCATTTTTTCCAAAAAAATGTAATTATAAAATGATCAAGAAGATTTTTGAATTACTATTTTGGACAATTATTGTTTGAAAAAATAAAATAAATTAAAGGTTAAATAAAGAGTAAATTGGGATAATCTAAAATTGGTACGATCAAAGGGTTTCTCCAATTCATTTGAATTTCAGGTGAAAGCATCTGACCCAAAACTTTTCCTCCTCTTCGATGCAGAGATCAAAATTTCAATGAAGTCCATAGAATTTCAATCTCTCTTTTTTTTTTTGTTTTTTGGTTACTTAATGTACGACTCTACTGTAATTAAAACTTTGAATAATTAAGATAAGTGAGATGGTGCTTCAACTAATCTTCTAATCGAACCAAACTTGTGGAAGTCTTTCGAGTTTAATCAAATTAAACTACTCAAACAATTGCTATATAAAGACCTCAGTTTTGCCAGTACGAAACGCAATTCCTCGGTATTGTCATTTGCCATAATCGCATTTTCCCCTCCCTTTTTGCCGCCTTGCAGTTGTTTGCATTAATTTCTCAATGACTTAATGTTAGTGCTTCTTCGCTTTTCATTGCAGATTACGCTCTGTTCTTAGCCTGGCTCAAGCTCTCTATAGAACGAGTTCGTGTGTTCGTTGATTAGGATCGCTGGTAATAGAACGTTGATTTCGTAGATCTTCTTTCTCACCCTTTTTTTTGGGGTACATTACAATCTACTTACCGCTGTTAGGGAAAATAGACAAACAGTCCTCTTATGAAAATAGAAAATCAAGTTACCCCCTTCTATTTTTCAAAATACAACAGTTTACCTCCTTATTTTTCAAATTTGAAGCAATTTATCTCCTTAGGCAGGGAGGTAAATTGCTTCCTTTTTTTTTTTAAATACGAAAGGTAAATTGCTATTTATTTTTTATAGGGTGGTAATTTGCTCATTTCCAATATCACAAGGGGTAAATTGCTAATCATCCTTTTTTTATGTTTCCTCATGCGACTCCATCTCAATATCAGCATCTTCACTGTTTCTCGGGAGTGAATGTATAAGTATTTCAATCGTTTGCTGAGAATGGATGTCCATGTATTTAAGTTCGTCTCTGGTGAAGTATCTGAACACCTTTGTTCTGATATCCAAGCATCTTTACTTGAAATAAATATGGCCATAATTTTTGTTTAAAGTGCCAAATTGAGGCTCGAGATATCTCAATTTGAGCATGTAATTAATTTTTGTTAACCCACATTCTTTGACCAATTTAATTAATGTTGTGAATAGATGCAATTTTTAATTTAGCATGAATACACGTGATTTATTTGAGTCGATATTTTTTTCTAACTAAAAAATGTTTACTTTTTGTATTTTTCACTAACTCAATTAAATATATTCTTTTTTTTTTTTGTTCTTTGATAGTTTGCAGTATGGTTTACTTCAAAGATAAATCTTCCCCTTTCGGCGAAGATCACTTGATCATCCTTGATGATCAACATCAACCCATGAAAAAAAGCACACTGTTGATAGTTTACACACTCATCGTTGGTGGTAGAAACATGAACCCGCTGCCAAGATTAACTAATTCTTCTTAACTAATTCATTGAGCAAGAACGCTAAGGCGTGGATTTTTTGCGAGCTACCCACCATGAGCTTTCCTGTCATCAACAATTAAATAAACTCGCCCCTTTATGAACCTTGGGTCGTGCCATCGTTGAAGCGATGCAAAGTGGGATGGTGATCATCAATTTATCGCAGAGATCCATTACATCAAAGGATATTGGGAATAGAATGACGATGTAGTTAGCCATTGTGGAGATGAGTGAAGCTTCATCAAAGTATACGATTATGTTTACACTTCGCTGTTTACTTAATTTTATAATTCCGACATCGTCAAGGTGTTTTGTGAAGCGTGGTGCCCTCTTATGAATACTTTAATTACTTCCGCCAGAGAGTTGTCCATTTCACTGTGGGACTTACACGACCTCGCTGGACTTCTTATGACGGGATGCTTTTATGATGAAGTCGTGCCAAACGTGCTAGAGCTTACCGATATTGATGAAAATGGAGATAGATTCATTCCTCGTTCCAGCAAGTATTTACTTTACGATTACTACTTACTTCAAAGTGCTGATGGTAATCAATGCTCAGTGTATCCACCAACAAATGGGTAAAGTTCTGGTCCAAGAAAGCTACTAAGTAACATCCGTTTCCTCCTCATAAAGAGAAGAAAATGGTTCGGCCTAAATCAATTCATAATCCTCTTGGTGACATTGCAACTCATGAGAAATGGTTTAATGATGAGGAGCCCTTATTATTCAAGCTATGAATTAAAGGAAATCTAAAGGAGGAAGCTTACTTAGCTTGTTGGCTCTATGTGTTCGTTCTCCGCAATAAGGATGTCAACTCCATTCATCCAAGTAACTTTAAGAGGACACCTATAATGGCGAGCAGTCGGCTAGTGAGCCTAGCTATTCCCATCTTGGCGAGTATATATGAGGGTTTGAATACTATCACAACTTCTCCAAGACCCGCTTGTATGAGTCCTTCTTTTACTATCCACTTTGTTTATGCGTGGCTAGCATATTACTTCAAAACTCATTACCATGTTTTGGCAAGGATTGTGTGGCCCGAAAATGGCAAGTTTTTCTAGTGAAGGAGGTGTAAAGTATTACAACACACGAGAAGCACGCAAGTGAATTTATAAGGTTGAGTTCGTCTCTTGGGCTTGCAACATGATTGTGAAAAATGAGCCCTTCAAGTTTGTTGACAATGGCAATGCCGAAGAGCTCGAACATAATTACTTTATCGCAATTCATTCGAATTATCTTACTCTTCATCAAGGCGATAAGTTCATTATTGAGCCATACAGTCCCCATAGATTTGGGCGCCAATTCGGGTACTATCAAGATATACCGGGGACCCTCAAATATGACATGCTTGTAGCATCTTTAGAAGAAGGACTCCTTATTGGCGCTTATGTGTCCTATCCAAGTCTTCGTTAAAAGCTTGGCTCCCTTGTCTACCTACCAATGCTATGAAATTCTGCTCAGAAGTTTATAAGCATGGTAAGCTAAAGTCCATGGGACTTTCTTAATGACAACATTGTGTGCTTGATCAACCCAAGTCAATTTAGATACACTTAAACGTAAAAAGAATGTGGACAAGCAAGTTGACGGTGGTGAGAACATCCTCCACATGTGTTTCTTACTTCTATTGTGGTCAAATGTTGCTCTCAAGTTGTAGCTGCGGAGACAAGTAAAGGAAAAGGTCCTTAACATAACTTGGCGGATACTGATAGTAGCAACAAGGATAGTCACTGAAAAAGACAAAACAAGGAGGTTACACCTTTGAAAGAAACATATGCCAATGATAGCGCATCGTGAGATATGACCTGTGCAATGAAATCTCTTCCATTTCTAATGTCTTTACTAAAATTGTTCTTATCCTCCTTTTAGTTAGAACATGAAGTCTAGTCCATGATGCTAGTGAAGAGTCTCAAACTAGTCAAAAGACGATTATGGGGCCTAATTCATTTACTACAACTCCTCCACTTTGAATGGGATCTAAAAGAAAACAACTTCCACGTTCTGCTATAGTGTTAGGTATTTGAAGGTGAGAAGTTCATCCTTAACCACCAAAAGGAGTTCCTTTACAACATGTGAAGTGATCTTCTCGTGAAGATGTCAAATACTCCAATTGACTTCATCTCATTAATTCAAGATGATGTTTACCTCGTTCTTGAGTCCATGAAAAGTTTTCAGGACATTTCAAAAGCGGATGAATAGTTAAACATGTTTTTTGTCAAAGTTGTTGCTTGTGACGAAGCTAGATCCTTGTCTCCTGAGAAGTCCAAAATCCTTCTTGAGCAAAAATTTTAAGAAGCTAAGAATCGTCTTGAAGATGCTCAAGTTAAAGCGAGTAAAGAGGCTTTTAAGGTCCGATCCACCATGGTCAAGTTGGAACGTAATGAGAAAAAGATTGTGGATTTGAAGGAACAAAGAACGAGCTTATGTGCTACTTTAAAGGGACAAAGTCAACTTAGCCATGTTGCTCAAACCAAAGTTCATGAGATCGATGAAGACCACAACACTCGAGAATAACTCCCCACTAAATGATGCATTAGTTGAGGATTTGGTGTCTTCAAGAGAAAATTTGGTGGTCCTTAAGAAAGACTTGAAGAGTTTAAATCCTTTTGTTTGAGATTTGTTTAGGATTTTGTCTCTTATTGAGTTCCCTCCTTTTTGCTTTTGTTTTACCCCCATGTCTTAAATGAGATTAAAAAAGATTTTCTTTTTTTTTTTCTATATTGCAATCTTTGAGCATACGGTGATTTTTTCCATGTCAATAATTTTATATGAGAACAAATGCATTTTATATGTTATGGCTGAACTACTAATTAACTTATGACTGAACAATAATTATTTACTTATTGATAAATACTAATTAACCACGACTGAACAATGATTATTAGTTATATTTTTGAATACAAGCTAAAATATTAGACATAATTGAAAATTATAAAGAAATATTTTAGCCATAATTAAAATCATAAAATATATTGATTAATCATGGTCGAAACATAAGGCTTTTAAAAAATAAGTAGAAATATTGCTAGTATAAGGGTCTAAATTGTCCTACAAACTTACAAATTAAAACTTTATCTTATTCATAAAATCTTCCCTTGAAACCTAGGTACTCCGCCTTAAATCACGTAGCTTGTTTATATACCAATTGTTTGCCTAGAAGGTTGTTAGGAAATTCTTCGGCGTAAATAATTGATCGTGATAAAGAAGATTAAACGAATATGTTAAGTAGAGTTTTATCTTTTAGCTTTGGTGACAATCTAAATCAACAAGAATTTAATAGTAAAAATAAAATCATTATTAATGATAACTTTGATAAAAGTTTAAATGACTGAAAAATCCCAGTTTATCCAATTGGAAAAAATTATAAAATTACATAAAGTTTTATTAGGAAAATTGATTATGTTATTAAGACAGTCGAACAATCAATTCCTTTATTTAAAGAGTACAGTATATTCCATTTATCTGAGAAAAGCTAATAGCTTTTGATGTGGAAAAATACAAATTTTTGCATATTGGTATGGTCCAATTTGCTTTAAGACTTGCCACTAGATTAGGTTTAAATACATCTGCATTAATTGCAGTAAGGGATAAAGACATAATAAATTTTACGATTCCTTATTAGGAAAAGTGAATTTAAGTTTATGTGATGGGCCAATATATTTCTCATGCTTTCCAAATTTTACTGTTTCTTTAGCAGATCCGAATTTAAAACATGCTCTGTGTTTAGATATAAAATTTGATGGATTTGATATGATTCCTGGAACTGAAAATTTTTTTCTTCTTGCTTTTAGACTTTATTACAAAGTCATTAATACAGTTGTTCCTAATATGAGAAAACTAATAAATCAAAATCCTCGAACGACAACATGTTTAAAACAAACATAGCTAAGATTAATGTTGTAGTCCCCAAAATAATTACTTGGGATTAGGTTATTCTACTCGAAAGATGGATTCTTGAAGAAGGCAATGAACAATACAAGTTTCTGAGTCTAACCTGATTATTTTGGATTATTATGCTTGGATGTTAATTAGTTGAATGAGATCAGATGATCCCTTGGCCAATTATATGTATATTTTATTTCTGTTGGGTGCCCGTATGCCCCTTGTCTTTATCTCTCTTTCTCTCATTTTATGCCTTGAAATAATAAGGCTTGCTTTCCTCCCCATTTACGTGTTGGAATGGGTGACCAAAAGCCAATTGGGTCATAGTATAGCAAGGACTCATGACCTAGTAAGACTCCTACACCTAAAAACCACCTTATGACCAAATTTGGTGCACCCTACGCACCAAACTCGGCCACACACACTCCAGGGGGGTTTGGCTCCTCCTCAAGCTAACCATGGTCCAACCAAGGTCTTGGACTTGTATTTTAATGGACCGGGTTTGATTAAATAAATTTAAAAACCAAGTCTATGTCAAATGGACTTTTATCAAATCCAATTTAATTTATAAGTCCTACATTAAAATTCCTTAATCCAATTATGAGATCCAAGCTCCTTTTAACTCTCCATTAATTTATGAATCCAAATCATAAATTGGACCAAGCCTAATAAAATTAATTCAATTAATTTTAATGGCCAACTAAGAATTTCAATTAATCCAATTATTTGAATTTCAAGTTATCCATCCAATGGATTGGTCTAAATAAATGATTCAATCAATTATCCTCTCCAAAGAATTAATTTAATCTAATTAAATTAATCCGAATCTTCTGGAGTTAATTCAAAATTAACTCCATCTCAATATAGTGGTAGGGTGTGACTCTTTAGGTTCACCTTCAGCTAGACTTGGGCGTATTCCCAACACAATTAATTAAATCTAATTTAATTAATTATTTCTGATTATCCTATAAGCAAAAATAGCCCGTTACCATGGGTGGTCGTCTAGCAACAGTCCATGGCACTAGAGACTAAGGGAATATAGATGAACGTTTAGGCAACCGAATTCATACGGATAAAGTCCTTCCATCAATCGTCTCCCAACCTTAGTTTAGGGCATGGAATTGGGCGTCGGTTCCCATCCTGGACTAGATATCTATACTTAATAACTCGAGACTACCAGTTTGCCCTACTAAATTATCACGTGGAAACCTATCCCACTTATTCAGTCACTGTGGCCAGATTTTTAGGAAAACATGTCTCAGAGCGTATGGGAGATCCTACTGTCACGATATTGACAGGGGACAAATTTTTTCTTGGAACAAATCGTCTTCACTACACATTCTGACTGCACTAGATAAGGCTTATAACATCCGTATCTTTCGACACAGACATTGTTTGTCGGATCTAAGCTACAGTCATCATGTGCATGTGATTGCCCTCAAGTTCGAGGACTAATCTCGTACTATTAGATCTAGGAATCCCAGTCATACCAACCAAGCCTTAGGAGGCTTCCATATGACAATTCCCACAAGTCTGTTGAGTCAGTCGACTACCTTGCCAACTAACCCACTAAAATTGCATGGACGACCTAGGTCAGAAATATTATCACAATAAGTAAACACAACAAAGAATCAAGCCATAGTTTGAATATTACCTTTATTCAAAGACATAAATATTATATTACATCAAAATTGTCAGAAATAGTTTACAAAAGCTCAATCCGATTAGCTTTCTGGTCACCTATTCTAACAATTCTTGGGTTTGGCTACAAACATGTAAAAATAGAACACTTTTTATTATATGTTATTTATGATTTTGCCACATTGGCAAGAATAATTAGTCGTTTGCTAAACTAATTGTTATGGTTGTTATTCAATAGTTTTGAAAAGAAAATTTTGTTTTCAATTCCATGAACATAATGATCTTGTGAAGTTAGGTGGAGCAACATTACAACTACTTTAAGTCGCACGGAAAATGAGGGTAACTATAAGCAACACCGTCGTGGTGCAGGCAAAGAGAAATGCAATAGTCACCGAACTTGGACCACCAGGGAGGAAGAAACACTCCTCAATAGACTTAAGTCAATCATTGTGTGTGGATGGGAATGCGATAATGGATTTCAGAAATGGTATTTAACGCAACTAGAGGGTCATATGTTAAATGTTTTTCCAAATTCACACATAAGGGCTAAACCTAACGTAAACTCTAAAATTCATGTCTGGAAAAAAACAATACTCCACTCTTGTCAGCATGATGTCTAAAAGTGGGTTCGGCTGAGATAATGGTAAGAATATGACCACAATCGATAAAAATAGTAGTTGGGACGATTACATTAAGGTAATATATTCCTTACTAATATCAATTCATTCTTTATTTCTTTTTTTGTACTAATCCAAAGGACATGTCCCGACTTTTTGTCTCTACCACTTGCAAAGCATCAGCGCTTAGTTCGCTTGATGCTGGATGTTTGATTTTGGTGCAGTACACATTTTGAAGCATGATAAAGTTTAATGTTGTGCTTGGGCCAATATATTTAACCTGAACTGTTATTTTGCTCCCTGTTGGGAAATGGTTTAAGGGAGTAGATCGGCTCGAGAAGTGTAAAAATTTTTAAAAAACAATAAATCTACCAAATAAATCCCAATTAAGGGTGTACCCTTGATCTTTTCCCTAGCATGTAGTGTATAAAAAAAATAAAGATCATAGAATAAATACAAGAAAAACGATAAGCAAGAAAAGTAAATCAAATTTACCATTGTTGTCTTTCTTGTGCGGCTACCAGTATTGTTTCCTTTCCATGAAATATTTTCAAATTCGTCCACGATGAGATCCCGATCTTGAGACCATCCCAAGAATGACACATCACCACTATAGGATGTGGATATTTTGTGCTAGAAAAATCTCCACAGAATAGATGGAGATCAAAACAATCGCTATGAATTAACATATTTTGATTTCTCTTTCATTTTTCTATGATCTCTAAGACCAAGAGAAAAACCTAAAGTATGGAAAGCATATAAGAAGGAGAACGCACGAAATTTGGGAGAGAAAATAAGCTAGTGTGTGTTGTGTGTGTGGCTAAGTTCTAATGTAGGAATATATATGACCTAGTCATACATGTACAAGGAGTCCTAACCTAGTTAGATACCAAAACATCAAAACTCTAGCCCTAGCACACTTATGCATGACAAAATCAGCCAACACACTCCAAAATATCCTCATATACTTGGTCAAGGTCTAACTAAGACCTTGAGCTTGTATTTAATGGACCAGACTCGATAAAATAAAGCCAACAGTCTACGGTACTAGAGACTACGTGAATAGTGGCGCGAACATTTAGGCCTTGATTCCATACGAGTACGGTTCAACTATCAACCATCTCCCTACCTTAGTATGGGGCTTCAAATTGGGTGTGGTTCACATGCTTGACTAGACAACTATGCTTAATACTCGAGGCGCCTTTACTCTATAGATCCAATCTAGGAAACCTATCCTTAATCGATCAATCACATTGGCCAATGACTTTTAGAGTCTAAATTATCGCGGAGCTCATAGGAGAACTCTCTGTCATATACTGATAGGGGATAGATCCTCTATCCGACTAAACTAGATAAAACTTATGATGATCATGCCTCACGACACAGCCACCGCTCGCCATATCCAAGATAGTCTTTGTATGCACATGACTGTCATGATTCCGCAAGTCCGACGATTAATCTCATACTACTGGAATCGAAAATTCCAGTCATACTGACCAAACCTTAATAAGCTTGCATATGACAATTGCCTTGAATCAGTTATGTCAGTTGACTACCTTGCCAACTAACCTACTAAAATTGCATAGATAACTTACGTTTCCCACCGACAAAGCACAATTGCAGTACTTAGTGCAAGTTTCTATAGATGTTGGAATGGGTAACCAAAAACCAATTGGATTGATTGTTTACCATTTGACAATCTTTATCAAATAATATTGAATTGATTAATACGGTAAGAATCATCAAGTTTGGGCAGTGTGTTTTGTTATGCTTATCACTGATATTGAACGGGGTTTCAATATCACAACAAAATGCCCACAGGCTGAAAGATTAAACCTATGGAGTTGGGCTGCGCATAGGTTTGACAGCTATGAATCCAACTTATGAGGGTAGGTTTGAAACATTCCAAGTCAAAAACCTCGAGACTAGACAACGAAAGTTCTATGGAGACTTACACTAAGTACCACAACAGTATTTTATCGGCAGAAGACATAGGTCGTCTGTGCAGTTTTAGTGGGTTAGTTGGCAAGGTAGTCAACTGACTGAAATGCTTCAGGGGAATCGTCATATGAAAACCTCTTAAGGTTTGGTCGGTATGATAGGGATTTTCGATTTCGATAGTACAAGATTAGTCCTCGGACTTGAGGAATCATGACAGTCACATGCATACGAAGACTGTATCTTGGATATGGCGAGTGGTGGCTATCTCGTGAGGCATGGTCATTATAAGCCTTATCCAGTGCAGTCGGAATATGTAGCGAGGATGGTGGATTCAAACAGAGGATTTGTCCCCTGTCGGTATATGACAATGAGTTCTCTTATGGGCTCTGAGATGGTTTATACTCTAAAAGTCTTTGACCAAGCGATTGACCGATCACGATTTGGTTTTCTAGATCGGATCAGTAGAGTAAATGCATCTAGTGTGTTAAGCATAGTTGCCTAGTCAAGAATGGGAACCGACACCCAATTTCATGCCCTAGACTAAGGCCAGGAAACGATTGACAATAGGACCGTACTTGTATGAATTAGGAGCCTAAATGTTCACGCCAACATTCACCTAATCTCTAGTGCCATGGACTGTTGCTAGACGACCACCACCCATGGTAATGTGCCATTTACGATTATGGAATAATTAAAAATAATTAATTAAATTAGATTTAATTAATTATGTTGGTCACACACACGCAAGTCTAGCTGAGGCTGAAACTAAAGAGTCACACCCTACCACTATAATGGAATGGAATTAATTTGAAATTAATTCTAGAAGAGTCGGATTAATTTAATTTGATAAAAGTAACATTTGGAGAGAATAAATACATGGATCATTTGTTTAGCTATTAAAATTAATTGGATTAATTTTATTGGGCTTGGTCCGATTTATAAATTGAATTTATAAATTGAAAGGGATATAATAAAGGGCTTGGATATTTTAATTGGATTAAAGGATAGATTAATAATAGGTTTGTAATTAAACTAGATTGAATTAAATTCCATCAGATATGGGCTTGATTTAATTTTAATTAATCGAGCTCGATCCATTAAATACAAGCCCATAGCTTTGGTTAGACTTTGGCTAAATCAAGGAGGACCTTTTGGAGAGTATTACTCCTGTTCATGAAAGTGTGTCTGATATTGATAATTTCATTCCCTCGTTCCGATTCAATAGCCTTAGCGGGGGCTATGATGTTATGTGTGCTTTCAAGTTTCTGCAAATTGTCCTCTCTTTCCAGGTCCTCCAAGCTTTGTAATCAATTGGATATGGGTGTAGGTTCATCCTCTTCTTCACTTTCCAAGGGTGTTGTCTATACCTCAAAGGATGGTTGCTTTTGTGGATGCTCCCTCATGCTATTTTGTTAACTAGTTTCTCCACAAAAAATCCTTTTGATTGATTCCTAGGATTGATTGTCAAGGACCTCAGTGATGTGTGCATGTTAATGTTGTTTTACTGATTTCATACTGTTCACTCAAGTTGTTGATAGCTTCACATCATCACTATTTATGGAGTGAATCTTGTTTGGACTTGTTTATCGGCATCCCAATCTTTATTCAGTAGTTCAGCAATCAAGGGATCTTCATAATTGAAGTCATCGGGCTTGCTACCGAAACGTAATCTAGTTGGTTGTTTTCAGGCATCGCAAGCGGTTCAAGTTCAAGTACATGAGATAAGAGAAACCACATCATTACAATAAACTTCATCCGAGACTAATTTATCAATGTTATCAGTAGGCAGTTGAACACATTTTCAATAATGTTCTCAACAGAAATTGATGCAGGTGCATTATCAATTAACACATTCTTACCTTTTCTTTTTTAATAATTTCTCTAAGGTCTCTAGTTTCCTCATAGTGAACGGATGGCTTACCGAGGGTCTATGTTCCACATGAGCTTGACTTTTGTCGTTATTATGCTTAGCTATGAAATTAGTAATGTCATGCCCAAGGTGATTACATGAAGAATAGAAAGGTGGGCAGTTTTCATAAAGAACTTGTTGCCTGTAAGTTTTTCTCTCAATATTAAGATAAGCAGCTTGCACTCTGGGGGATGTTAGATCCAACTCTACAGATATACAAGCTAAGTCTGGCCTAGATTGATCTGCAGTAGGTTCTTCCATTCTAAGAGGTTTTTCAATTTTAGCAGCAAGTGTAAACAAAGCATTTTTCTCAAACAAATGAGCTGGAAGATTCGGTAATCTAATCCACACTGGTGCAACAGAAGATTCAATTTGAGGATCAAAGCAGGGAATCCATTTAAACACTCTCATATGAAAGTTGTCAAATGTTCATTCACTCCTAAGCTAAATTCTAGAGAAATCCTCTTCATTAGACACTATAATCAAAACATGCTTAAGATTAAGTCTACCAACAGAAAAATTACCTCTCACGCCAAGTTTGAGAAGTCTATACCATAGGAAATTCAAGTTCGAAAGGCCGTGGGAAAACTTACCAATCAAAGCAAAATTCTGTTTAGACGCTAAATAGGTAGTTTCTTCAAATGAGTAGATAATACATGGTTCGTCCTTGTTGTTGCAGTAAGTTCCTACCATCTGAATATCATCACCTTAGAACGTATTTTTAGCGGCTCGAACTAGATCATGTTCAAAATTTGAAGGACAGGGGTGCTACACAATTTTCGCAAAAGATTTGTTGTTGGGAGGATCTTTAGCAGGATTTTCAGGTCGTGGTGGGATAGAGTTGGTGGGAGGATCAAGATGAGTGTTGGAGGAGGAAGCCATGGACGGGAGCTGGATTCCTATCAACAATGATCAAAACCCATATGAGTGAAATGAGCTGAAGCAAGAAATTGAGTGAGGGGAGATGAAATTGGAGATAGGAAGAGTTTGTAGTTGGAAGATTAGAGCTAGGGAAGAACCCTGGTGAGGAGAATCGAAAAGGAAGTAAGAGTTAAGGATAGCAGAATAGCGGGCGCGGCAGAGGAGTAAATTTAATGCCCATTTGCAAGAGGTTGGGAGGAAATAAAAATGGATGTGAGAGAAGTGATGAGAAAGTAGGGCGAGTCCGGTGAATGGGTTTGGTGCTGGCGTTGTCACCGAGGGAGGAGAAATCGATGAGGAGGGAAAGGTGGTCGAAGATGGAGAAAAGAAGATGAGTAGGTAGCCGGAGAAAGGGAAGGAGAGGTCTGGGTGAGGTGGGTCGTGGGCGGGGGATGGCTCCACTGCAAGTGACAAATTCTAACAATAGAGCTCAACGGAGGTAAGATGATAGGGAGAGAAGAGCGGGTTTGAGAGGAGAGTCTTGTTGGCACATGGGAGTGCGTGGACGGGAGAGGCGTATGGTGAGCTGGCTAGGAAAAGTGAACGACCGGAGAGGGAGCTGCTGCTGGCAGGAGGCTGCAGCGATAGTGGCTAGAAGTGGCAAATGGAGTTGACTGTGTGAAAATCTAACATGGTGGAGGTGAAAAAGAGAGAAAAAATTTTCTGTTATTGTTAGGTTTAAGGGATATTTTACTTAAATATCAATATTTTTATAAATAGACAAAGAGTAAAAATATAAAATATGTACTAGCGGATGGTTTTGTACTCTGGGTTGTATACGCATATCTAGTGCACAAAAAAAAAAATAGATGTGCATATTTACTTAATAATACCAACTAGATTGAACACATTACCAAATCCACTAATGTGGCACTGCAAACATCCCCATGAATTAGAGTCAGCTTGAACTACTACTGTCAACTTAACAACATAGTGTCATCACATTCCCCGTTAAGATAACAAAAAGTGGTAAAAATGGAGACAAACACAATCAAACGAGACATAATAATAAAATATGTGCACAAAACATTCATAAGATAATAAAACCTAGACCTACAACATATATACGATGAAATAGATCATTTTGTAGAGAGCCTTAATCAAAGTTTGGAATGTCATTGGAGGCGGTAGTGCTTGAATGTTTGCTGGAACCTTAACTTGAGTTTGGTATTGGCGGTGGGGTAGGTTGTATCAAATGTAAAGGACAAGGGATCCTGGGTAATGCAAGGATGGAGTCAGCCTTATTGTCATCAGAAGAAAAGTATTCTTCAATAAAATTCCAAAGAGAAGTAGAGTCTTGCGATGTTTCCTGCAATTAATTGAGATTGGCTAAAATGATGTTGTCAAGTGGACCAGCTGGAGCTTCGTCAACCCAACCAGGGACAACTACAAAACCCTCAACAGAGTCCACCTCATGTTCTAGTTGTAGTAAACCCTCGTCTATCATATTGAATGTGAATAGTGCACACATTCTTCCGAACATATCCTTATATGCGTTCACGTAACACTTTCATATAACCCTCATGTTGGAAAAATAATAGCATGTATTAGATTTAAAAATGTGATTGCAAATAAAATGTGAACAATAATTATAATTATGATTATCATATATGTAATACGCTGCTTCAATATAGTGGACGCTCCATGATCTTCTGCCACAGCATAACGATTCTCATGGTTATAAATGAACCAGAGAGGTTGATAATCCATGAAAAAACCACATAGCGTTCTTTTAGCTTTTTCAACTTGTTCGATCGAAAGTGTATGGCAACTTTCTACCATGGATCTTATCAAATATATAAAGGCACAAAGAATGGCATAACAATTGACCCATCCATATGGAAATTGCCTGTTTATTTGTACCACCAATACATGCACAAAACCTTTCCCCATTTCCTTAGACCAAGGTGAGGAGTAGAACATACTATCTTGATAGATTGTATTGTCAGGTTAGAAATGTATTGTAGTATGGTAACGCCCCTAGAAATTATTATCTAGAATTATTATTTATTAATTATAAGAATATGGATATATAGAGTGATGAATTATATTATAATTGTGGTTAAAGACATAATTAGAAGATGAGATAAATGATTGTAGTCATTTCAATATTTGTAAAATAGGAATTTTAGGATTAAACTGTAGATTGAAAAGATGAGGGGGAAACATATACAATATTTTCTTAATATGTATATACATACATATGTATAGACTCACACTTTTAACTTATTTGAATACATACTTAGATGTATATATATATATATACATATAGACACATAAGATATATCATAATATATTCATATATATATAATATATATATATATATACGCACACTCAAAACTTTATGTTATATATACTTAGACACATATATCTAGATATACATATAAGTTATAAATATAAATGGAAGAATGTAGAACAAAATAAAAGAGAAGAAAAACAAAAGAGAGAGGTGGTAGTGAGAGGAGAGAATGATGACGAAAAAAAAAAGAAAGGAAAAGAGAAGAAGGAGAGAGGCGGTGCAAAGAGGAAGAGGATAGAAAGAATAGAAAGAAAAGAGAAGAAAAGAGAAGAGAAAGAATAGGGAATAAAAATGGAGTAGAAGAGAGGAGAAGAGAGAAGGAGGTTTTTTATATTTGCTTCCATTACCATCACGCTCAAATGATTTACTAGCCGAATTGGTAAGTTTCTATTGATATATCTGGTTTAAATTCGTTTAGGAGTTGCATGTTAGTTTAAATTGAAGAAAACAACTAATTAAAGTAAAAGAGAAGCATCAGAGTAGACTCTATTTTCGATCAGCCTCTATAAATCGTGATTTTCTTGATCTATATGGATCCACATTTAGCGATTCCTATTTCTAGTAAAGCCTTACAATGTTTACTAAAATTTTGTAGTTATGAACAGAATCTAAATCGATCGTTTGAATGGGTAAAAATGAATGGAACATTTTGTTGCTCTGTTGCTGTAGGAAATCTAATAAAGTTTATTTGAAATCTTATAACTTGATTTTTACTAGTTAAATTCGCATGACTATTTTGAAAATTTAAGCTAGGCACATAGAATATATATTCTGAAAATTTGGTAACTTTTGAATGAGTAAATGATTTTTTAGAGAATTTTAAATTAGGAGTGAATCTGTTGCAGTCAAAAATAGGTTGTAGTAAAACCTAAATAACTCATTATATAGAGATCCGATTTGTATAATTCTTGTTGGAAATAAAACTAGAACAAATATTAATGTTTAAGTAAAAATGAAGCCTGTAGGAGGTATTTTAGTATGGGAGGAATTTGTAAGGTAAATTGAGATGCTGCCAAAAATAGTGTAGGAAAGGCTAAGAAAATGGAGAGATAAATATTTATATTTTAGTCTTATTTGCTGAAGTTTGAATATTAAAATTAATAGATTTGAACTATTATTTGGAGATGGATCGAATGAAGAAAATGAACACAACGAACTAAGATGATCGATGACATCATCTATATGTGTCCTTTTATTTTTATATCACTTTATGTAAACATATAATTTGTGTTGCTAATATTTATAAAGAAGGTATAATTAATGGATAGTTTAAGTTAAATGATTGTACGGTGAAACCGAAATAAGTAAATGATTAACATTATCTATATGTGTTATTTTATCTTAATATCACCTCTATTAGATTCTATGATTAGAATTGATAATTACACTATGGAGATGCTTTAATTTGATGGACGGTTGAGTTGATTGATTATGTGGAAACGCAAGGTAATTAAGCAATTGATATCATATATGAGTTCATTTTTCTTGATGAATTACCTTTAATGAAGTTTATGATTGGAATTGTTATTAAAATAAGAAGGTAATTTGATGAATAATATCAGATGGGTGAGTGTTTGGTGAAAACAAGATGATATGTTTGATTTGATGCTCTACTTGAATGATGATGATGTCGAGGAAGCATGATCTAATATATTTTCTTGCTTCATGAGTGTATGACTTTGCGAACAAACGATTATGATTGAAGAAATGTGATAATGGGTGCTCTTACCTGATTAGCTGCTTAGAAGAAGGTGATTTGTGGGAAAATGAGGGACTTATAGAAATTTAATTTAATGACTATGTGGATACCCCTTTGATAATCAAATGTAGCCTGTGTGGCAACTTAGCTATGTGGAACTCAATGGGGGTTCACTTAAACATAATATGATGAAAGGTGAAGTTGAGATGGTGGAGAAAGACACAATATCAACCTCTTGTAAATAGATTGGGAAGAATGATGTTTGATTGGTTATCTTGTTATGATATGTTCGTACTGTTAGGATAGGTGACCTAGAAGCCAATTAGATTGGCATACATGTAATCCAATTCAAAAAATAACTTGATCTTTATATAATATTTCGAGTGAATAAGATGAGTATTTCACCATTTGCATATAATTTGTTGTGCTCATCATATACATATTTATAATTCTTTTCAACCTCACAACAATGCCCACAGACCAATTCAACAACCACGCAACAGTTAGACCATGCTTTGGATGGTGGTCACGAAATCAACTGCCTAGAGTTAGGTCTGAATTGTTCCAAGTCGAGGATCTCAAGAATGGGCATCGAGCGTCCAGTGAGACTTGCATTAACAGTCCCACTTATTGAATGAGTGTCGTATTTCATCGGCGACAAACGTGGGACATCTATGCGATCTTGATGGATCAATTGACTAGGTGTCAAGTCCACTGAACTGACTCGTAGGGATCATCATATGGAAGCCTTGGAGGGTTGATTAGTATGACTTCAGTCCCCGGCTTCGATAGTACGTGAGTAGTCCTCAAACTTCAGGAACCACGACAGTCACGTGCATACGGTTATTATAAATTTGATCTGTGCGAGCAGTGATTGTGCCACAGACACAGTCATCATAAGCCTTATCCAATGCAGTCAAAGTATGAAGCGAGGTTGGTGAGTTTCAAGAAGAGGAACCATCCCCTATCATTACATGACAGAGGTATCTCCTATGCACTAGGAGATGCGATTACACTCTAAGAAATTGTGGCTATAGTCATTGGATTGGCCCAAGATAACATAATAGAATTAATTTATATTGGGTTTGCCTTTATTAATTAATAAGTTGGAGTTATTAAATTAATGAAGACTATTTGGGCTCATGCATTTAATTGGATTAAAAGAATGATGGGCTTAATTAAGTGGATTTTGATTAAATTGGATTTAAGTAAAATCAAGTGGGCCTTGTATTTTTAAGGGTAAAAATCGGCCACTCACCTCTAATTAAGCACACTTGAAAATTTTAGGAAAGAAAATAATTGACTAGCAATTTTCACTTTTGGAAAGTGTCTTGTTAGTAATTCTTTATTTTAAATAAAGATTATATTACCTTGTGAATATTAAAATGAACCTAGACACATTTTAATAGTTCCATATAAATTATATATATGCTAGGGTTAACTATTTGGAATAATTAATCATTAATTAGCAAAAAAGGGAAAAATCCTCCTCCTCCTAGAAGTCATTCAGCTGCCCCTCTCTCTACATACACTAGGTGCGTTTCTTCTTCTTCTTTCTCTTCTAGCAAGGAGAATTAAGAACTCCCAATTTTCGGTATGGTGTGGACGATCTTTGGAGGACTTCTACGTTGGGGTCTAACATGAACGAAAGGCATGAAACAAAAACATTCAAGGTAAGTATTCGTTTTAATATCTTGCACCCTTCGTTCTTTATTTTTCACCATAGCCCAAATTTTTATGGCTTATTTATTTAACCACATCGAGTGCCCGGGAATTCCAAGGGTACACCCCTTGGATCCAAAGTTTTATTATCATGTCGTTTTAATTATGTTCTAGTTTATCACCGTTTCAGCTTATCTAAATTTCCTAGCTGATCCACGAGCTCCTTTCAAGTGGTATCAGAACCTAGTTCGATGTGGGGCTATGGTTAGATATGTAAGCATATTTTATGTATTTTTATTGATTTGGAAGCATGTTTAATTATTGCTTATTGTTTGAATAATTAGGTGTAGAAATTACATGTTTTTATTTGTAATTTTTTGATGACTCAAGTATTTTTGAAAATTGATTTTTTTTAAAAAATACTTGGTCTTATTTTCAGTTTTTTGTGCAAAAATATATATATATATATATATATATATATATATATATCTTTGAACACTGTAATAGTGCACTATCGACAAACAAGGCACGACATGTGTGCAGTTGGGAGCACGCGAGCATTAGCCTACGCGTTGCCTGGCGGACGCGCACGTTGTGCGCGCAGGTAGGGGATGTCGCGCGCCGCAGTGTGCTGGACTGCGCGCCTGCTCCCGTAGTCGACAGTCGATGATTGGGCCGTTTTTGCCATTTCTTCCGAAAAATAGATTTTCTCGATTTCTGCACATTTTTTAAAAATTATGAATTATTGCTAATTGAATTCTGGATAAAATTGGATTTTTTCTAAAATTATAAAGGGAATACATGTTTCTTTTCTTATATGCATTGGATGCACGTTGTACGATCATCCCATTAAGTTACAAATTTAAAGTTATATTTTTTACATATATTTATTGCAATATTGAATATTGAATTATATACATGGGATGTATGTTTTTTTAACTTCTAGCTTGATTGTTTGGAATAATGTGCTAGTTTATTATGGATGGATGATCACGAAACCTAGACCGAATGTATGTTTTTACAATGTTTTTGGGCCAGTATTCCCTTGTGGTTTAAATTGTTCTCTCCTCTCTCTCTCTCTCTCTCATTTTTTGCCTTGTAATAATAAGCGTTGCTTTCTCCCTCACTACGTACTCCCCCAACTTCTGATTGGAGTTTCTATTTCAATTGTAATGAGAATAGATTAGAATTTTATTTTGGTGAGGTTTTACATTTTTTGTAAATATTGAAGATGGAGGCCCACGAAGAAAGGAGGAGCTTGAAGGTCCATTTATATGTTAATGGGTAAATCACAATTGTAATAGCATAGGACCACCATAGACAATCCTAAGACTCACTACGGGCTCAATGGGTTGCATAGGTTAGGCTCGTGATCATCCAACAGGAGTGTGCTAGGTCATTTATTGCATGTTATGCATTTTAATAATGCTTTAAATTTGATATTCATTCCTGCAATATTTATTTGTGATGAGGTCTCGTCTATAACTCCATATCAAACTCTCAATTGGTTGGACCAAATTAAACATTAGGCCCATAATGGACTTGGATCAAAATAGGTTTTTACGAATTATTTTTTGGGTAGTGGCTACTTGAAATATGGATCCTTTATAGTTGCAAAATGGGAGTGGGGAAAACCAACGCATGAACTCATGTATACCCTTCATCTAAATGTAAACCACTTACTTCTCTTTTGCCTTAAATATTAGACGGGACAATTTGGAGGATTGACATTTGATAGATTTGTTAGGTTAACAAGATGTTCAACCACATTTCTTCTTAGGCCAGTTGCACTTACACACACCAACTTAGATGGACGAATTAGGACACTTCTACAAACCCTATTTAATGTGAAAGTCAATGTAATTATGAACTCCTACGAACACAAATTAAATATAAGTTGCAGCTTGTGAAACAGACACTTATGCAGGCAGGAATGGTAGCATATTTTAGGGGTAATTTAATGAAAATCAATTTACCCCAAATATAGAAGCTACCAAAATTTATTATTGGAACTACCGACATCAATTATTCTTTATTAAAAAATTAAAATGACATTATCAATATTGGTGTCAAATCACCCAAAAAAGAGCAACCAAATTCAATTTCAAATTTAGGAAAAAAAAAGTATAATATTAAATATTAGATATTAATTAATACTATGTGCACCGAAATTCAAAGAAGATAACCGTTATATGCAGAGAGTTACAAATATCTATTACAACATGTCTTTTAAATAATAATAATTATCTAACTTTACATGCTGCTAAACCATGAATGCAATATATTTTTAAATACGGTATATTTTCAATATGTGCAGGGAGTTAACTATTATTTCGCATGTGAAAGATCCAGAAAATGTTGAATAGCAATGCTTTTTACAAAGTGTGGCACTTAAGTCGTAGCAAGTGTATTACCCTTCCAGAATGAACTATGACGTACATTTATCAGTTAATACATGTACAAAATCAATGATAGCTTAATCTGGAAAAAAAAAACAGTAATTTTTTGTGATATTGAACAATACAACTGTAGTGCTAGAAGTGTCTTATTAAGGAATACTTTTTAATATGGCAACTTCATTGAGCAAGAACAATCATTTGAGAAGGTCGGATATTGTTTTGTAGTGTACTAAAATGCCTATGTATTGAACACCAATAATAAAAAGTCAGATGTAGTTGACATAACATTTATATAGTTTTGTATAAGATAAAAAAATAAAGTATAACAGATGGTTTTCATTAATAACAGAGTAGTAAAGTTTATACAAAAGAAGTTGCCATTACAATAACCTACTATGAGCCAAAACATAGGTAGTACCTTAGAACATATTTCGGTCCCAAACATAGTTCATGCATGTTAAACAACTACTTTCATTCATACCAACCATAATATAAACGGCCTTATAATAAACATTACATACAGGCTACAGTATTTAAGCTAGATCACAACGGAGTCTTCCTTCTTATGATGGCTTGGAAAGAGTCTAGACGGACGACGAAACATCACTATCGGAAGAGATCAAAACAACAGTTTCATCTGGACTATGGATTCCTTCAATGTAAAGTCATCACCACTGACATTAGCGGGTCATTTAATGGATCCCCAAATATAATTTTCAATTCAGCCATGCAGGTTCTATTTCCCAACGGTAAGCACGAGCAAATGGTTTTTCCTGTCAAAGTGTTTGTGAACATATAATATAAATTAATGATATTATATTATTATCTATGAAGAAATAATGCAAAACTAATGTAGTAAAACATTTTATATTTCTGATTAAATTTCGTCCACCGATTACCCTTCGAATTTCGTCCCACAATGGCTCATCAACTATCAAAAGCTTCGGTCGTGGAATCCAACGAACCCCAGGCCAATTGATAAGCCAAGTAAAAGTTGTGTGCCGCTCTTTCAAGTGATTCCAATGATACAAACCATAGTGATAGCAGAAACGGGTGCCAAAACACTGGTTCACCTTTGCTATCGCATTCCTGATGGCTGATACATTTGGGTCAACATGAGGAAAATTGGTGTCCTGAACATTACGGACAAGGGTAGCGATGAAAACTCGATCCATGGACTTGGTAAAATGTTTGCAATAGAAGAAATGATTTTGCGGAGGGTACATTTTAAGGTATTTGGGTGACAGTATCAACTTGCCGAAGAGGGGTGATGGAGATGGTTAATTCACACCCTTTTATACAATATTTATAGGAGTAGGTGCGGAATCTTGGAATTAATTACAGGTTGGTGGGAAATATTATAATACCCAACCAACTAATAAAGTGCACTGCGACATCGTTATATTCGAGGTCCAATTTACATGCAAAAATTTAAAAGATGACGGTTGTACGTCGAAGAGTGCAGAGCATGATATTTATACTTAGTAAACATTGGTAATATTGCTAACATATCAATATATATATACATGGATAAATTATATTTTGCCATCCGAACTATGACCGTTTTTACACTTTAGCATCTAAACTTTTTTTTTTGTGTCAATTTACCATCTGAATTTTACGAAATTTTACACTTTACCATTTATAACTATTTTTCACTAAGTTTTTTGTTAAAAAAAAAAATCATATGCAATGCACATGTGATATTTTAAGCTCATTTGATGCGATATTTTTCACATATGCACAACATGTGATGTTTTTTCGATAAAGAAATTACCAAAAAGACGATCATATATGGTAAAGTGCAAATTTTGCAAAGTTGAGATGGCAAGTTGACACAAAAAAAAGTTTAGATACCAAAGTGTAAAAACAGGCATAATTCGGATGGTAAAATGTAATTTACCCTATATACATATATATATTTAAATAACATGCCCTCATTTAACAATTTTCAAAAATGATAATATAGAAATCTTTATTTAATGATTTTAGAAGTGTACATATTGGCCATGAGAGAAGGGTCAAATCATAATACAACTTTAATATAGAAATTCTATTTTTTTTTGGGGGATAATAGCTTCACAAAATTAGCTTGTTTTTAGGGCAACAAGGCATTGTCAGAATAACACAATCCCAAAATATTTTGACATTTTTTATGGGGTCATACAAACACAGTTTTATTCCATACATTTATAATAGAAAATCATTAAAGTAAAACAACCATAAGATCACATATTTAATCCATTGCATTACAAAATTTAATTTGTGAGCAAATCGACTATAGGGGATTCTAGATTACATATTTGGCCGTGGTAGGATTAGGAATTGTTCAAGCAACAGAAAACGGCAACCAGACCAAGCATGTTGTACAGCTTCCGTGACTCACTAGATTTCAATCACTCCGTGAAATCCTTAATCACAGTGTATTAACGATTCATATGGTTTAATAAACTGGGAGTGACCTCCTTTGATCATGGGCACATCGACAGGTCCTCCCATCGAATGCACCACAATAAGACCCCTTCAATTGTATGGAAAAAAGCTTTAGTTTTAAAAAAACATAACAAACTTAAGAGTATTACAATATACATAAGTGACGAATATTACATAAATCATCGGTAGGGATTTGTTGGCGTCCACAAAGTCATCACAACATCAAGGCCACAACTACACAAGCGAATTACGCTTTCCTTGTTTTGGTGAATTCTTGGAAACAAATTGTCTTCTTGATTTAGCATTAGAACTGTTTTGCAAGGACTTAGCCAATGTTATCTTTAGATATTGGACTAGAGAAATTTGAGGATGAGGCACTATAGAATTTGATGTTAATGCCATTAAAATTTTGCATTTTGCTCAATAATAACTAAAAAAATTAACCGACGTATATTAATTGCGGGTGTGATTAAAACAAAGCTCTCATTCGCACAACACTGGAAATGAGGTGCATCAAGTAGGAAATCCGAAATAGAATCACTAAAATCTGGAATGTTAGTATGACAGGAGAATAACTTCTTCTATTTAGTTAATATTTGTATAATATTTTAAAACAAAAAATTGGAGCATGAACAACAGGCAAAATATTAAGTATGAAACCTTTAAACATAACAAAATATAATAAATATTATGTGCTGATTAATTTTTTCTATATTTTACCGTCGAGGCATCGAACAGACAATTGTATACGCATACATGGTGATTGATTCCTCTTCTATTCAGCTGAAAAAGGATAGAAACTAAGATGTTGGTTATGTGGAAAAATACAATAAAAAGTCACAAATAATTACTTGTAAAAAAGGAAGACGTCAAATAGATTAGAAGATTCCCAAATACTGGAATTAAATTTTATACAAGAAACACAGGTTCATATTCAACAACTCATGCAACGAATGCAGCATTACAGTCTTCTTGAATTATGTTATTGAAATGCAAATGGAAAGGTACGCAACCCCAAAAGCTTGCAAGAGCGACAAGACATTAAGTTTTGTCTTATTTTGGGACAACATAGTATTTTTCATAATTAATCATAGACTTTTTCCAAGCCTGGTAAACTCACAAAGGTGATAGTCAGCGAAATAATAAAAAATTAATTGCAACTACTAAAGGACCTACTAATTAGTTCTAATAACACTAATCAACCAGCCAATACCAATTGCACTGTTTGCCCCATTTATCATATATACCAAAGTAAACATGGCCCAAGGGTACACCTTTTAATCGAGATATTTTATGCTTTAATTGCTACTTTTCTATTTTTCGCACTTCTGCTGCACTTTCCAAGTGGATCCACTCCCTTCAGGCAAACCTTGACTTAATATTCCTTCTAGAGAATGTGTGCTCTATGACCGTCGCTCATTGGCATATGTTGCTTCAATGTCCTCTCTAGAGGAAATTCATGTAACTATTTCATTGAGAGGTTCGGTTCACTTGGTTAGAAATTGATTGGCAGCATGGACTGTTGTGGGTTAGCAAGAGATGAAGGGGATGACACTTGCAGAATGTTGCAGCACGAGCATTGTTGGTGTCATTAGTATATATCATGTGGGGATGGAATGGAACAAACGTAGGTTCCAAAATAAGGTGAGGACTCCATAAGTAGGAGTGAAGCTGGTGGTTGAACAAGTGATAATGAGAATTTAGTAGTGAGGATTTGGAACTTCATTTGCAAACATTAACTTTGTATGCAAACATTAACATTAATTTTCGTCCAATAAATAAATAACTTAATTAGTCCAAATTAGGGGCGGCAAATGGGCGGGTTGGGTCGGGTTTGGGTCTGGTCCAAATGGATTGGGTTCAATATGGATTAGGTTTAAAATGGGTTTGAAATAATAGGTTGAAAATGGGTCGGGTTGCAAATGGGTCGAGTTGGGTCAATGATACCCATTTTTTATATTTAATATTTACAAAATAAAAAATTTCAGATAATAATAATAAGATGCGATATTTTTAATATAACTTCTAAAATGATATAATACGATTAAATTTGTATTATTCATTGTTTATGAAAGTAATCAGGTTACGTTAAAGATTCATTTGTTAAATATAAAATGAAAAGCTTGTAAAGTATTAAAAAATACCACCATTTTTGAAATAAATTATGAGATGAATAGTTGTGAAATCAATTTCTCCAAGTTTCTTTTTGAACTTGAATTGTGAATTTTCAATCACAATAATAATAGTATATTTTAGTTCATTACAAATTTATATAATATAATTATATACTAACAAGTTTTTTAAGAATTTGTTTTTTTAAATGGTCACATATGAATTGCAAATTTTGACTATTTTATAAAATTCTTCACTTTTCTTTAATTTGTTTCTCATTAATTTTAAAAATAATAATTTACTAAATAAAATTTGAAATTTTCTTTCTCATAAAAATGTGAAAAGTTAGAAATGTAAAAGTAGTTAGTAATATATAGTATAACTTAAATCGACTCTAATAAACTTAAAACTCATCACCAACCCATATACATCATCAATCCACTTAAAATCCGTCACCAACTCATATAGAACCCGTCATCAACCCACTTACAACACATCACCAATCCATATACGACCCATAATGATCTCATTATTATAACTTATACTAATATCTTTCATCAATACTATTCTATTAGTAAAAATACTTTTGGTAAACTAATAGAAAATTAAACATGAAGAATCCATTTAGGACCCATTAGAACCCATATAGGACCCATAATCTATTTAAATAAAGCCATATTGAACCCATATGAAAAAAAATTAAATCCGATCCAACCCAAAACTAGGTGGGTTGGGTTGGAAGCATGGGTTTCCACCCATCCATTAAATTTATTCATATTGGTAAAAGATCAAATAAATCTTTTATGATCATATTGCTCTTATAAGTTGAATATGTACCTCCTCACGTACATTAGTGTATGTGGAGACGTATAACAGTAGTCAGAAAAAATAATTTAACCTGTAATAAATTAGTAATAAGTTAATGAAAGAGTAAATATAAAATTTTATTCAATTATTTTGCTAATATCAATAAATTTCATAAATTTTATGAAGTAAGTGGATCGGCCCGAAGAGCGCGGCGGAAGCTTGAAAAATAAAAAAAATGATTAAACATGTGAATAAAGTAATAACTAAATTCCGATCAAGGGGTGTACCATTGATCTTTCCCGAGCGTTCGGTGTATTAAATACAAATACATAGGCCAAGAAATCACGAAAAAAAGACAGGGAGCGAAAACCATAAATGGATTTTTACCTTTTGTCGTTTTCTCGTACGGCTACAAGCATTGATTCTTCTTTCAACCCGATTCTCCTCCATGAGGTTTTCAACTTTGAAACCCTCTAAATCCGTCCACTTTAATCACCGAGGATCTTCCTTTTCCTCGTGCTAGCAAAAAAAGAAAAAGAGAGAAATCAACAACACATTATTCGTTAATGGCATTGATTTCTCTTCGTTACTTCTCTGGTTCGATGAACCAAAGGAACGAGGAAGGAGAAGAATATTTTGGGAGAGAAAAACCCAAAAGGAGCTGATTGGATTGTGGAAAATTCGTGGGTTGAGGTTCATAGAGTTAGGAGAGTGTGTTAGTGTTTTGACGTAGTCACAACACCACACTAGGTGAGACCTATCTCATCCAAACTCTCTCTTCTCTTTTCCTTGAAGCCCTAGCTGCTTTTTTTCATCAAACTGGCTGAAAATTTCATGCACATCATTTCTTTAAACCAACCAACTCTTCCTTTAACTTATACAAAGTCAAAACGGGTCATGGGTTTGGTCTAAAGTGAACTAGGCTCTATTAGATTAAGCCCATATCCTATGGACCTAAATTAAAATCCAATTTAATCTTTATGTCCGTCACTTTAAGTCCATTCTCTCATTTAATTTATGAATCCAATCCATAAATTAAATCAAGCTAATTAAATTAATTCAATTAATTCAAAAGCCTTAAAAAATCCAAAATTAACTAATTCAATTAATTAATATTTGGGAAAATCCAACCATGGATTTATTTATAAATGATCTAATCATTTATCCTCTAAAAAAAATAATTTAATCCAATGAAATTAATCTCTTTCTTTCAGAATTAATTCTAAACTAATTCCATCACACGTTGGTGATTAGAGTGGGACTCTTTAGGTTCACCCTCAACTAGACTTGGGAGTGTGTGATCAACACAATTAATTAAATCCAATTTATTAATTATTTCTAATTATTCCATAATAAAAAATCGTCCGTTACCATGGGTGGCCTTATAGCAACAGTCCATGGCACTAGAAACTAGGTGAATGTTAGCGTGAACATTTAGGCTCCCAATCTATATGAGTATGGTCCTACTGCCAATCGTCTGCTGGCCTTAGTCTAGGGCATGGAATTGGATGTCGATTTTCATCATTGACTAGACAACTATGCTTATAACTCGAGATACGTTTACTTTACTGATCCGATCTAGGAAACATATCCTTGATCGATCTGGAAATTGGAGAGTCTAAACTATCTCAAGGTGCATGGAAGAACTCTCTGTCTTATAATCATAATGGATAGATCCTCTCTTAGAATCAATCGTCCTAGCTACATACTTCGAGTTTACTGGATAAGGCTTATGATGATCATGCCTCACGACACAGCCACCGCTCACTATATCCAAGATACAGTCTTCGTATGCACATGACTGTTATGATTCCTCAAGTCAGAGGACTAATTCTCGTACTATCGGAATCGAAAATCCCAGTCATACCAACCAAGTCTTAAGAGATTTCCATATGATGATTCCCACGAGCCACTTCAGTCAGTTGACTACCTTGCCAACTAATCCATCAAAACTGCACAGACGACCTACGTCTCCTGCCGACGAAACACGACTGCAGTACTTAGTGCAAGTCCCTATAGGACCCTAGATGCCCAGTCTCGAGATTCTCGACATGGAACGTTTTGGACCGACACTCAAAAGTTGGTTTCATAGCTGCCAGTTATAGCCTTATAAGCGAACGACACCACATCCATCCAATGGATGTTGTTTTTCGATCCAAACCACTTTCCTAGACCAACTTGTTAAAGTCGTCGCACATTCAACTTTTAAGATGGGGCATCTACTTGAAATCCCTCCAAGCTACCATGCCTACCATCAAGTCCGAACGTGACTATACTTTGAGGACTTATCTCTTATTCACATGAGTCTGGAAGCTAGTACAACTTTAGCCTTCCAGAGTTAACTCTCCACAAACGTGCGTCATAAATACTTCTTTAATCCTTATTCAGGTATTAAAGACCGCTCGTGACAACTCCCTACTGCCAATTGGTGTATTTTTGATATACATTATGTCATGCCCTGAGCATACACAACATCAGCTCCAACACACCAAACCAACACTTTCATGCTGTCTTCGGCAGAGATGTAGGGGATGTCCTAGACATTTGAGCTTTCTTATTAGTTAGACGTAACTGACTCTTGAACAACTTAAGCTTTCTCATCAGTTAAACACAACTGAGTCTCGAACAGCTTGAGCTTTCTCATCAGTCAAACATGACTGATTCTTGAACAACTCATTGCTTATGTAGGAATTCAATTCTTTTTATGGAGAATTTCGTTAACAATTTATATGTGTCTTAGTGTTTCCCAAACATCTTAACCTCATTCTAAATGAGAAAGACGTTTATACACTAAACACATTGGAGCTCACACCAACTCCCACTGACCTTGGGCTCATTTTTATCGAATCATACCTAGTATGATTCTTTGATAAATTGAATATTCCAATTTTATGAAGTGTTAGACATAGTTTGAACTTCCCAATAAATCCTTAGGTTTCAAGCCATTGATTCCGAACGATATTCAACATCAATCCTCCTTATGTCCTTTTGGATTACAATCTAATTCCATGGACAAATAAGGATTGGAATATGGTCAGTTAGAGATGTAGTTGATTACAAATGATGCATTTGAGAAATTGTATGAAAACGTACTCCCACTATTTTCTTGCGTGTATAGGACCATCTATTACCTCAAGTACTTTGTCGGACGTGAGTTCCATCATACAATAAGGGCCAATCTGTTTTAGTGAAACACTGATCAAACAAAGTCCAATTTACTTTGATTTCTTACTTATCAGAGACTGGTCAATCGTGGTCCTTTCAGGAAGAACTTCACTGAGTGAGAATCACATTCTCCTTTTTTATATTAAAATAACTGCACTACAAAGAAAAAATAATATTTAACCATGGCTAGTTGCCATGGTTAAAAAAAAAAAAAAACATAGCAAGTAGTCATTAACAACGGTCATGCAACGGTTGTGGTCGTGGGATCTGCGAGGTTGACTAAAAGTATTTGCCATGGCTATAAAGCATGGCAAATATTTCTACCATGGCAAATAACTTTCTTTGTGGTGGAAAACCTATGTTTTTATATAGATTTTATTTAAACATGGTTAATAGAAATTATTTACTATGGTTTTTAATCCATAGCTATTAAAGTTGTAGCCAATAGTAATTTTTTCCTAGTGCTCCCACTAAATACACACCCTCTCGATTCAATCGAAAGGTGATCATGTTGGTTCACCACTCCGAGTCTAATTATTTGAACCTCATCAAATAACATTAGACTGATGAACCCCAACACTGATCTTGTGTATTTTAGTAACTCATAGATATCACACTAGATCCAATCCAATGTGTAACTGATAAACTCATTTTTGTCCCATAAAAGAGCTTTTGCGGTCTTTTCGTTCTCAGTAAGGTTTTGAAAGCTAATGGGTCTAAATCGTCTATTTCTAGTGGTCTTTAAAAGTGCTATTCCTCAACTAGAATAGATTAACCTACCAGGACTGTAAGCTTGGGCTCTTTGATTATTATTTTATTCTTTATTTGAGTATGCATAATCCAATTATGAGATAGTATATGTTTCACCCAATAGACATCAATCTCATTAAATGTCAAATAAAAAAGCTTTATTGATAAAAATTGTGTAATCAAAATTGTAACAATAATGAAAATAATATTTTGATCATGCTAGGCTACATAACATTACCCTAACATGATCACCACTAAGCCTAACTAAGCACCTAGTCTTTTATAGCAATAGCCCCGCTATCTCTAAGCTTTAGGACCTTTTGTTTCGACTTTTCTACTCCTCATCACCATCTGCAAACCATTCGCAGATTATAAATTCGTTGATATCCAATACTAAGAGTAGAATCGTATTCAATACCAAAACACTTATACCTTCATTGGAGAAGAGCTTAGGACACTCCCTCTTCCAATGGCCCTTCTCACGGCAATAAATGCAGACATCATTCGAAATCCTTGACTAACAAACCCTCTTCCTCTTTTCTTTACCCCCACCTAGCAATGTAATAGGAGCAGTCAAAGTGCTAGCAGCAGTATAATACATCTCACCCTTCTTCCTCTTCTCACGTCCGGCAACCTTGCCCTTCACTTTAGAGGTTGAAACCTCTCCCACTAGTACCGTCGGCGCACATTTTTCAATCGTTACCTCGTACTTGACCAATATATTAATTAACTCTTGTGGGAGGTA
Organism: Sesamum angolense; assembly: GCA_034509725.1. Lineage (NCBI taxonomy): Eukaryota > Viridiplantae > Streptophyta > Magnoliopsida > Lamiales > Pedaliaceae > Sesamum > Sesamum angolense. Next base: position 43,978 of record JACGWL010000661.1, read on the forward strand.
TCCAATACCATTCTCGACCTACGAGATCCCCAAGATATTTTGCCTCACTATTTTCACATGATTCCGAGGACTCCAAACCTACCACGTTACTTGGTGTTAGACCCGATCCTTCAACCAAATCATACGCAGACTATTGCCCCCCACAACTCGTGAGACAGGAAACAGAAGTGTAGTCTCTTCGTTCACAATAATATAGCAGCTTTATTCAAGTTCAGACGTGCCACGACTCGTGAGACCACGTGTGGCTGAAATCAGCTTTCTCACTATATTACTGTGGGTGGAAGGCATGGAAATTACATTCATTGGCGTTAGTCCTAATCCATCAACCGCATCATAGCGTAAACTATCGCTCTCCACGACTCGTGAGACAGGAAAATAGGTGTGTATTCACTTCGTTCACAGTAATAGTGCAGCTTTATTTCAGTCCACACGTGCCACGACTCGTTGGACCATGTATGGGTGAAATTGGTTTCCTCACTATATTACTGTGGATGGAATACATGGAGCAACATGCCATTGTTTGTTTCCATTTTTAGGGGTCTATATTTAAACTTGGTCTAACCAAGTGAGAGTTCGATTTAATGTATGACGGAGACCTCATCACAATTAATATCTTGCATTATAAATATATCCAATATATTGAATGCATTAAAATAAAACGCTTCGCATGCAAAATAAAAAAAACTAGTACACCCCTATTGGATGATCACAAGCCCAAAACATAAGCGACCCCCTAGCCTGTAGTGGATCTATGGTCAGCCTAAGGGTAGGCCTATGCTATTACAAGATATTTAACCCATTAACACATTATGGGCCTTGTAATGTCTCTTTATTTCTTCATCTCCTCCGTGGGCTTCGACCTTCGGGCCTCTTCTCCATATATCTCCGTGGGCCAACCCATGGCCTCGTCCATGGGCCTCCATCGTCTGGGCTTGCTCTTTACAATTATTTAAAAATAAAATAAAAGTAAAACCTCTCCTCTTATTCTAATCTCATTACAATTTAAAAAGAAACCCCAATCATCAGTTGGGGGAGTACATTAATAGGAAGAAAGCAAGTCTTAAACATAATAGGCCAAAAACGAAGAGAAAAAGAAAATAAGAGGCACACAGGCCCCAACCCAACAGAAAATAAATCATACACAGGGTCCAATAGGCTTAGTGATCATCCATGTTAATCCAATTAACAAATAGCACATTTATTTTTAAAATAAACATGCACATCAATTATAATGCAAATCATGCATTATAATAAAAGTCCCTACCTGCAGCACAGGGGTGCGCGCAGCCTGCCAACCAGTGACCGACGTGTAAGGCTGCTGCATGTCTGTACCATTTTTTCATTTTTCTTATTTTTTTTTGTTCTTTTCTTTTCCTGCAATCTCTAAAACAAAAATAAAAATAATAAGATCTAGAAATTCCAAATTTCAAGAATCCTCATGTCCAAATTAAGTGGAAAATTAAACACATAAATCATAGATCTAGATACGCAATTAAAACCCAAAAAACAAGCTTCAAAAGCTTATTAAAAACATGTAAATGGATTTTTCCTAGGCGTTCGGTGCATTAAATATAAATACATAGGCCAAGAAATCACGAGAAAAAGATACGAAGCGAAAACCGTAAATGGATTTTTACCTTTTATCGTTTCCTCGTACGGCTACAAGCATTGATTCCTCTTTCAACGCGATTCTCCTCTACAAGGTTTTAACTTTGAAACTCTCTAAATACGTTCAGTTTGATCACCGAGGATCTTTCTTTCCTCATGCTAGCAAGATAAAGAAAGGAAAGGAGAAATCAACAAAACGTTATTAGTTAACAGCGTTGATTTCTCTTCGTTCCTTCTCTGATTCGATGAACCAAAGGAACAAAGATGAATATTGCGGGAGAGAAAAATAAAAAAGAAAGCTGATTGGATTGTGCAAAACTCGTGGTCTGAGGAACATAGAGTTAGGAGAGTGTGTTAGTGTTTTGACCTAGTCATAACACCACACTAGGTGAGACCTATCTAATCCAAACTCTCTCCTCTCTTTCCCTTGAAACCCTAGCTGCTTTTTTTTTTCATCAAAATTAGCTGAAAATTTCGTGCACGTAATCTCTCCAAACCAACCAACTCTTCCTTTAACTTATACGAAGCCAAAACGGGTTATGAGCTTGGTCTAAAGTGGACTAGGCTCTAATAGATTAAGCCTATATCCAATGGACCTAAATTAAATCCAACTTAATCTTTAAGTCCATCACTTTAAGTCCTTTAATCCAATTAAAAGACCCAAACCATTCTCTCATTTAATTTATGAATCCAATCCATAAATTAAATCAAGCCGATTAAATTAATCCAATTAATTCAAAAGGTTTAAAACCCAAAATCAACTAATCCAATTAATTAATCTCTGGGAAAATTCAACCCATGGATTTATTTATAAATGACCTAATCATTTATCCACTCCAAAAAATTAATTTAATCCAATTAAATTAGTCTCTTCCTTTCGGAATTAATTCTAAACTAATTCCATCACACGTTGGTAATTAGAGTGTGACTCTTTAGGTTCACCCTTAACTAGAATTGGGCTTGTGTGATCAATACAATTAATTAAATCTAATTTAATTAATTATTTCTAATTATCTGATAATCAGAAATCGCCCGTTACCATAGGTGGCCGTCTAGCAACAGTCCAGGCATTAGAGACTAGGTGAATGTTGGCGTGAACATTTAGGCTCCGAATTCATACGAGTACAGTCCTACTGTCAACCGTCTCTTGACCTTAGTCTAGGGCATGGAATTGGGTGTCGATTTTCATCATTGACTAGGAAACTATGCTTAACACTCGAGATATGTTTACTCTACTGATCCTATCTAGGAAACATATCCCTGATCGATCAATCGCTTTGGCTAAAGACTTTTGGAGTATAAACCATCTCAAAGTGAGAGAACACTCTGTCATATACTGATGGGGGACAAATCCTCTCTTGGAATCCACCGTCCTCGCCACATACTCCGAGTGCACTAGATAAGGCTTATGATGACCATGCCCACGACACAGCCACCTCTCGCCATATCCAAGATACAGTCATAGTATGCACATGACTGCCATGATTACTCAAGTCAGAAGACTAATTCTCATAGTATCGGAACAAAAAATTCCAGTCATATCGACCAAGCCTTAAGAGGCTTCCATATAACGATTTCCGCGAGCCATTTCAGTCAGTTGATTACCTTACCAACTAACACACGAAAACAACACAGACGACCTACATCTCCTACTGATGAAACACGGTTGCAGTACTCAATGCAAGTCTTCATAGGACCCTCGATGCCCAGTCTAGAGGTCCTCGACTTGGAACGTTTCAAACCGACCCTCAAGAGTTGGTTCTATAGCTGCCAAACCCATGCACAACCCAACTCCACGGGTTTAACCTTTCGGTCAATGGGCATTTTGTTGTGACATTGAAAACCTAGTTCAATATCTGAGGTAAGCACAACGAAGCTTACTGCCATCTTGATGAATTCTTACCGTATTCTTCAATATAATATTATTTGATAATGATTTGTCGAATAAAAAACAATCAATCCAATTGGCTTTTGTCAGTCATTCCAATATTTTAACTGGCGGAGAAATCTATTTACTAGACAAAAACAAAAAAAAGAAATATATAAAATCTATATATAATTACATTAAATCTCATTAAAGGAAGGTGTAATTATTCCAATTTATATTATTAAGTTAGTGATAACTTAGTTTCTAGTTTTTTTTTTTTAATAGAAAAAGGATATTTATGTATTATATCAGATCAAAAGATATTACATTTTTGTAAGGCCATATGTTTGATAGAAGATATAAGAGAGAGAGACTATTTTCAAATTTGGTAAATTGGAGTTTACCTATCTGTGGTCGAGGCCAATAGCCTTGGATCGTCTGTTATTCATAAAGACTAGGCGGAGGAATTTTGACGATTTTCATAAGGTCAAATAAGTTGAATATCTTACTTTTCCTAAATATGAAAATGCAAGCAACTTTCTTGTAATAGTAAATGAGCAAATCATCCTTTTAAAAAGAAAAAATAGAAATTTATCTTCTTATATTTTCTAAAATACAACAATTTACCTTCCTATATTTTTAAAAATGAATCAATTTACCTCCCTGTCTAAGGAGGTAATTTGCTTCATTCTAAAAAATACATGGGGTAAATTATATTTTATTTTATACGAGGTAATTTGCTTATTTGCAAGATTATAGGAGGGTAAATTGCTATCAACCTCTTTTCTAAAGTAAAAAATAAGTGGACCTCTTAATCATTAACTGATGTCAACTCAATCAAATATTAATAATGAACTCTATGCATATTGTTATACATATACAATAATTACATCTACGATTCATGACTTATGATTTATTTATACAAATTACCAATGCATTTTGAAAAATTACATAGTAATGCCAATTATTTACACAAACTACCCCTACTCTTTCAAAAATTACACATACACCTAACAAAAAGGTCAATATTATTTATACAAACCATTCATGCTTTTTGGGAGAGTACACATACACCCTCCAAAAACATTAATATCATTACACAAACTATCCCTACTTTTTGTCTACCAATGGTGATTTTTATAATTACAGAAAATATGGGTGATTTATATAAATTGATCATAAATCAAGGAATATAGATGTAATTATCTTTTCTACATAAGACCTAAAGTCACTAGTTTTATAAGTAAAACAAAATCAATAAACACAAGGAGAAATATAAGGTACCCAAGGACTCCCCCAAAGGTTTCACCCAGGGACTCAAGTCAAAATGCCCTAGAAGCCTTTCATCAATCAAGAACAAACAATTATAGAGTTTCTTGTTCAAAATGGTCAACAAGGAAGACAGTGCGACAGACCTTGCCCCAACACTTGCAGAGGGAGATGCCTCCTATATCCAATGATTTGGGAAATTCCAGGGACGGGTGAAAAAGACAAAAAAGAAATTGTTCTTCCAATGCTTTGGGGGATTGGGGACAGGTTGGCAAAGACACCCCCCGCCGAGTCATAAAATGAAAAAACCTAATCTCCGCACGTTTTAGACAAAAACAGTAGGCAAAATGTTCATAGCAACAGAGGATCCATGGAAGCGGAAAATCATGTGAAAACTAGCTAAAACCCTAAAGGAATTAGGGACCAATTGGTTCAAGGGCATTTGGAAAAGACGAGCAACATTAACATTCAAAGAGGGGATGGGAAGCATAAGCCTAACCTTAATTGAGCAGAGAAGAAACACAAACAATTCGAAGGAGGATAATGGGGGCGATTAGTGGGGAAAAGAGTTCAAATAACAAAAGATGAAGGGATATGAAACTCATTTATCAACTGATCAAAGAAGGAAGTTTGGAGACTGGAAGATCCTCAATCCGCTGGAGATTGGGGCACCTCCCTATCCTTTTCCTCAGGTCAAGACGCTTCCCCCTAACTCCCCCTATCTCCTCTTCTTTGTTTTCCTCATCTATTAAACAACGAGCAGTTTTTGGTGCCTGTCGTAAACTCCGCCTCCAACCACTCGGGAACCCAGACGAGCTAGGGCTCCTTCCCCTCGAAGTGATTTCGGAGGGATCATCACCTGGGACAGTCTTTTTTTTTACAAATCATACAAATTCATGTGAAGAAACCATAAAAGGATGCTTAGAAGAAAAACCATAAAAAAGCTATGAAAAAGAGAGGGGATACATATAGATTTTGGAAGAAGAAACTCTAGTTCAAGGAGGATACGCGGAAGGAAGATGGAGAGGAAGGGAGTTACACTTTGATCAAAAACGTGGAAGGGGGAGTTAAACACACATCCCCTATAACCTCCCCCTATTGGGCTGTTAGTTAGCAGTTCAGAAGTGTGGGAAGGAGCGGTTATCAAACGCCCCCCTGCAACAACAATCATGATGGCTAGGAGTAGCCTTTACCTCATTATGTAGTAGAGTTAGATGAATACATTTGTTGTTCTCTAAATGCAATAATTGAAAAAAAAAAAAAAAAAGAAAGGTAAGCGTCTCTGGCATCCAACAAGCACATAACACATGCAACATAATCTAAAAATTGATCTCTCTGCGAATTTTAATCCATTCCAACGCTCCAAGCTTGACAAATTACAGAACGTAAATTGAGGAAATCAAATGATTTTTAGATGAAGTCATCATTGTTTTGTCCAAAACCTCTAAGTTTCAATACCTTCAAGGAATATAGCAAACTTGGAGGGAAGGTTTTCTTAATTTCAAAGGGAAAAGGGTATAATCAGTAACTAGTCTAACTCTCATATGTGTAGTAGTAATTAACCCTAAGAATTTTCCTTCTTTCATTATATTCACACTTACGAGAGCTAAAGGACTGGAAGACAAATACAAGAGATGATTTATGATTTGAGTTGAATGACAATTACGGTCTAAAGTAAATGACAATTAGTAATAAAAAAGGGACTATGATAGCCAAGGTTGAAATGAATCTGCTTAGCTGTCAAATGGGTTAAATACAATTTTCTCTTTGTATTAATGAAAAAGTGTAAAAAACTTCCTGTGAAAAAACAAAGAGCAATTTACCAACCCTCTCTGAAACTAAAAATAAATTGTATTTTTTTTTTCCATGGGTTTTTTTTTACACTTTTCTAATAATACAAGGAGATAAATTGTATTTAACCCGTTATCAAATAAGCCCTTCTCCCATAGAAAGGTAGCTGGACCATGAACCTCAAAGATCTCCTCTTTTCCATTTACTACTGCTAGCAATCCTAACCCTCTAAAGCGGATCAGTCGGAGAAAATTTGTAAATAGGATATTTATCATCAGAAGAGAACTTTATCATAGCAGTTCAATGTTGTAGAACTAGTAAAGCTTTCTCCATCAAATTAGTAACATCAGGATACATAACAACTGTAGAAAGAATTCTCAGAAGTATTTAATAACTCATCCTTTAATTGTTCAGAAGATGTAATCATAGACATCAATCAAACCTATAAGAGCAATGCTGGCCATTTCATGAATAGTGAACTCAACAATCCCACACTCAGGCTTTCTGCATTTCCTATTTTAGTTATTAACATTCATTCTATGCACCATTTCCATAATAAAACACTGAACACAACTTATTCAATAGTTTGAAAAGCACAGCAAAAGCTTCAGGAATATCAGGGTACACTCTCTGCAACTTGGATTGTCATGTAACTAGCTTTTCCTTTCGCACTCATCACATATGCACTGTACAAGACTTTTCAATTTATAAATTAGACCAAGCCAATAAAATAAATTTAATTAATTTTAATAGCTAATTTGAATTTCCAATTTATTCAATTAATTAAAAATTCAAGTCATCCATCCAATGGATTTCTGTAAATAAACGATCCAATATTCATTTATTCTCTCCGAATCTATATGAGTACGATCCTACTATCGATCGTCTCTCGGCCTTAGTTTAGGGCATGGAATTGCGCGTCGGCTCCAATTCTTGATTAGGCAACTATGGTTAATATACTCGACGCGATTACTCTGCCGATCCAATCTAGAAAACCTATCTCTAATCGATCAATCGCTTTGACCAAAGGCTTTTAGAGATTAAACTATCTCGAAGCGCATAGGAGAACTCTCTGTCATATATTGATAGAGGACAGATCCTCTCTTGGAATCCACCGTCCTCGCTACATACACCAAATGCACTTGATAAGGCTTATGATGACCATGCCTCACGATACAGCCACCGCTCGCCATATCCAATATTATTGAATGGAAAATAGCCAATCCTATTGACTTTTGGTCACACGTTCCGACACTGTTCAAATGTATTTGGAACGATTTCAATATGTACTTAGCCGACAACAGTCAGGTTAGGTTTCTAGTTATTTGCTTTCGTTTATAATTATCCTCAATCTTTAATTCGCAATTTCTATTCTTTATAACGAGTCGTTATTTGGGAACTATTTGATTAGATATAGCTATATTAATGACATCTAGGTAGGTATTTGTTATACTTAACAATTTCAATGGAGTTGGGTTTTACAGTATCAATGTGTCAAATACTAAATTTAACCTACCTTTATTTAAAACGATGTATTATACCAACACAAAGGAGAATATACTTTTGATTGAATACAGACCTTCATCAATTCATGTACACGCCATGGACCACATCAAAACGATAATTAAGTAACGATACATATAACTCGCAAGACATGATTAGTCAAAAACTAACAGAGATAATACATTATCATAGTAGACAGTAATTTAAATGGTTTCCTATTCAACACAATTTGCTTTTTATAGATGTTCCTCACTGTCCGCCAAGACCAGATCAACCACCTCTGCTTCCGCCACCAACTTTTCTCCACACAGATCCACTTCGGATCCATACTCCTCATCTCCGCTAGAAATGTTGAATACTTCGATTGCATTGTCCCCTTCCTTATTAGGCTCGAATATCATCCTCAACTTATCCAATTTTGATTCTTCTTTCTCAATGTAAGCATCCACAAACGAATTTTCCTGGCATGGCTGATGGTTAATCGAGTAGGGAAATTAGATTTAGCAAATGCACATTGGTAAAGAATATTTTTTACATACCTCTATCATAGACTCCCAATTATCAGCGCAGGGGCGCAACTGAGCCCTGTCAAGGCCCGGCAGTCGAAACGGCTTAGCTTCAAGATTATAAAGCATTAATTAGTTAATATTGTTGATAAGTAATTGTAGTTAATAAGTAATTTAATTTGAACATCTAATTATATTTTTTTTTAAAATAATAAGGAAAAATAGTTCTTAATTGCAACAATTCCTATTATATAAACAATTTTGAATAATGTTGATGTAACAACAAGAAGTACCCAAAACTTTGCGGCCTTTTGATTGTCAAATAATAATTGTAAAAATTAATTGTAGTTGAGCTCATATGACCTAACCTTTTATGCCATAGAGAAGTTTCATCATCATCAATCACAGAAGCAGCAAGAATGTCATAGTCAACAGAACAAACATACAGATTTCATTTTCTTTCAGCCTTGAACACAGTTAAAGAACCCTTCATGATTTTCATTATGCCTTTACCCCATCTACCCTCTTGACCCTCTTCCTTAAGGGTAGCACAAGAAATTAGGTTATGGTTTAAGTCAGGAACATATCAGACATTTTTCAGAATTAACTTATAACCATCTTTGAAAGTAAGACAAATATCACCAAGACCTTGAATTTCACATCGTTTTTCATGTGCTATTGACACAAAGCCAAAATTTTCAGATTCAAAATTTGAAAAATTTCTTTGAAAGGACTCAAATGAAATGTGCAGCCAGAATCAATTAACCACTCATGCATGTTGACATAATGAACATTATTCACATCACATACCATAAAACATCACCCAAATTTTCAGTTAGAATATTAGCATCTTCTTTGTTATAGTTTTTATCCCTGTTATCCCTTTTTGGTTTTCTATAGTCTTCAAGATAATGACCTTTAATCCCACAATTATAACACCTTCGTTCTTTTATTTTATCGTCTTTATTCCTATCATCCCTAGTTCTAGATTTACTTTTACTTCTACTCCTACTTCTACCTTTATTGTGTTTTCTGTAATTATAATCTGAACTACGATTTTTAGTCCTTCCTCTTACAACATTTACCTCATTATGCGACTGACTAGTTTTATTAGTTTTATATCCATTTTTTTGCTTTTTAATCCATTTATAACCGTATCTAGGCTAACATTATCTCTATTATATTTAATAGCAGCTTTTACATCACTATAGGCATTAGGGATAGCATTTAGTAAAACAATAGGGGTATAGTCATCAATATTCTTATGTCCAATTAATTTTATGTTTTGAATTAGTTTAGTAAAATCATCAATATTTCTTCAATATTTTTAATAAATCCAGCTTATACCGAAAAAACTTTCAAGCAAGAAAAGCTTACTAGGCAAAGAGGTTTCAGTAAAGAGCTTTTCTAATCTATCCCAATGTTCTTTAGCCGAATTCTGTTTTCCAACTTTTCTAATTACTGAATCAGAAAGATTTAGAATTATCGAAGAATAAGCATATTCATCATTTTCAAGTTTTTTTTATCATCAGAGACATTATCAACATATTTTTCATCAATGGCTTTAAAAAACTTTTTGTTGAATTAAAATTCCTTTCATTTCTTATTGCCATATAAAAATCCATTTTACCATCAAAAGGTTGCATATTGTATTCAACTATTTTCGGTATGTATCACACCAACAATTTGCAGAATGAATAATGACAGTTATAAAATGCATGGATTCTTGACTGCACCTCTAATAGATACCCGACGACCTCACGGGTCCGGCCAGGAGAGGGAATAGTAAGATTTTTAGGGTAGTGGGTTCAACATATGATATTTAGCAGTAATATATTAGTAGAAGCAATTTAAGCACTGAGCAACAATATATACTCATAAAGATCGTTCAAAAAATAGTTTATGCACAACAGTCGTAATTATCGTACCAGTAGTAATAACAACAAAAAATTGCACACAGCAGAAATGTACCAAAAAAAATATTTGCACCGATCGACAACAACAGTAGAATATTTTTGCACCGAGCTCTTTAAAAGTATTTTCCGCACAAAGCAGTGGTTTTTGGCACACAACAAAAAATCGCAAAAACTCACAGCAATAGTACACAATAAAATAAAATTGCAAAAATCGCAATAAGCGACCGAACAATTTTTGAGAAACAGATTTAAGATTTTCTAACGATTTAATAGCATACAGCAAAAGCACAAAGCAGTATAAAGAAGTAATAGCACAAAGCTATAAATATCTCAAGGTAAGGAGAGATGTTACCGTAGCTTTTTCGGTGCCGGTGATACCGGCTCTGATACAACTATTGGAAATACACCCCACCAGATCCGTCGATTTTCAATCCCTAACTCAACTATTATATAAATGTGTTTAATCAACCCTTAAGATTACAAGTCTCTTTTAGAACACTTATAGAAAAATTATAACTAGGCAGATTATGAACAAAAGCTAAGAACAGATCTGAAACTATTACAACAGCAAATCAAAAATTCCTTCCGAAGAAGATATCAGTTAATGACTCATGGAGACTTGACCGGAGAGTAAGAACTCACGGCCACTTGGTATGCCAGCTCTTACTACCAGTTGCACAAATCCAACAACCACAAGGAAGTACCTCACCAAAATTCGGAACTAAGGATCTTGTTTTCCACGACGGAGAATATGGACCACAAAGGAGATAGAAGAGATTTTTAAGATGAGGAAGAAGAGGATTCCTATTTTCATCGTACCTTGACCGAGAGAGGGGCAGCCATTTTATAAGGGTAAAGCTTCGAAGGAAGAGCGGAATGAAAGAGGTGGGGATGGTTTCGAAACCATTGAGACTCAAAATGGGAAGAAGCCAAGGAGGAAAGAGATTGAAGATGAAATAGTGAGGAGAAGATGGTGTCGGCACAGATTGAAAGAAGAGGGAAATGAGAGCATTAGGGTTAGGTTTGGTTAATAAGTAGAAGGAGATATACCGGGTAGGATTTGGAGGATTAGGTCAAGAGGTGGGTATTGATGGGCTGGAGCTTGTGGTGGTGGATTGAGTCGTCCAATGGTAGCAAGTGGGCTGTGAGTGAGGCATCCCAAATTGGTCATGGGGCAAATAATTGTAACACCTGTGAGATGTTCCTTGGAAAAGATGCTAAGTTCTTGAGATGTATATGCTTTATTAGCTAGAAAATCCATCAATTGGTCGCCTTCTATAAAAATGTGAGAGGATTTATATTCTATTTGACTCTAGAGATTCCAGATGCTTTGAAGGAAGTTCTGATGATTCCATGACCCTTGTCGTGGGGTGGAGATGAAATTGATAATAACCATTGCATCAATTTCAAACCTCCGTGGATAGCTTGAAGTTCAGCCTGGGTGTTAGAAAGAATTCCAAGAGGTTCTTGAAAAGCAATGACGACTTGATCGCGATGATCTCATAGAATGCCGCCCGCACCGAAGATGCCTAAGTTACCTTTAGATGCTCCATCTATATTCAGTTTGCACCCTTCTTGAGGTCTTTTCCAATTAACAATAGTAGCTTTCTATTGCTTAGTCTTCAGCTGGAGGGGGATATTGAGAGTGTTTACTGTGAAAAAATTCCCTTGCACGTGCATGAGTTTCAATAACTCACTTTTATAAAGGTTGCGCAGGTACGCCAATGTTTTGTAAATAATGGTGTTGGTCTTGAATACGACCCCATATGCTTAGCATCATTGTGGAGATTCCATATGTTCTAGAGGATCAAGATCGGAATAATATCACTGATGTGTGGTTCAACGCAGATTCTATTTTTCCAAGATTGGATGAGAATGGTGATGTCATTGGTTTGGGGTATATTAATCCGAAATTTAGCAGCATAGTAGCCCTAAGCTTCCAAAGACTTATTATTTTGTAAGAAAAAATGCGGTATGGTTTCTTCTGCTTCACAACAGTAGAATTTGGAGGCCATTGTGAGCCCCTTCTGTTTAAGCCTCTCATCAACAGGTACCTAATTATGAATCAACTTCCGAACGAGCACTGAAATGTTTGGGATAATCAATTTAAATCAGAGACTGCAGTAGAAGAGCTGAGGTCGTTGATGTCTTCAAATTTCATTCAAAGTTGATTTAGCAGTAAAAGCATCATTCTTCGACAATTTTGTGTGTAGAAAGTTAGTTTGGCTATCAGTAATAGGAACTTCCATGATCAATTCAATCATGTGCTGTGGCACTGCTTCTTGGAGTTTGTTGAAATCCCACTCAGAGTTGTTCTAGAACCAGTTATCAGGGACATGAATATTGCAGTGAGTGCCCAAGAGATTTGCTAGTGTGCTTTCGGTAACCACCAGTCATGCCAGAAAGAGATAGTACCATCCCCCAAACTCCAGAAGATATTTGCTTGTGCTTCTGTTTGAATTTTGTAGAATCTATTCCAGTTGCTTGAATCAATCATGAAGATTTTTGAGAGCGTGGGAAAGTATCCTCCACAGTATTTACTTATGGATAATTTAAACCATAGAGAATTGTTTAGCCTCAATCTCCACCAAAGTTTATATGAGAATGCGGTAATCATCTCTCGAAGGTTCCTAATTCCAAGTCCACATTTTTCGATAGGATAACAAGTGTTTTGCCACTTTGTCCATTGGATTTTCTTTTGTTCCGTTGTGCTACCACAAAAATATTTGGCAAAATGTTCTTCAAGTTTCTATATGATTCCTACAGGAGGGTTTAGTACTTAGAGGAGGTAGAATTGGCATAGAAGAGAGCACATTCTTGATTAATTGAAGTCTACCCACAAAAGAGAGGTGTCAGTGTTCCCATCCAACAATTTTGATTTGACTTTATCAATCAGATTTTCATACAGAATTTTCTTCTTGTTACCTTTTTATAGAGGAGCACCAAGGTAGGAATGGGAAGCGTGTTCATTGAGAAGCAAGTGATGCGTTTGATTCATTGTGCCACCAGGTTAGCTTTTTTTCCAAGAATGAAGGTACTTTTTGCATGATTGATTTTCTGCCAGGAGAATTCCTCGAAGTTTCTCAAGAATTGCATTAGCTTGATCAAACATCCTCCTCGCAATTTGTGAACAAGATAACGTCATTGGTATATGAGAGATGATATCTTAACCTCGCAGTCGGTCTAATAGAACATCTTAGGGTTTTTATTAAAGAGGAGATTGAGGCCTCTTGAAAATGCTTCAGCTGCAAGAATAAAAAGAGTTGGGGAAAGGAGGAAATTTCAATTGACTCTGTCATACGCTTTAGACATATCCAGTTTGAATACCAAATTACCTTTGTTATATCTGAGGTCAAGATGGTGAATCATCTCTTGAGCCATAAGAATGTCGTTACCAGTTAGTCTATCTAGAATGAACCAGCTTTGTGAAAGGGAAATAAGATCAAGAGGTGTTTAGGAAATCTTGTTGCAAATTAATTTGGGAAAAAATTTATTGGTGACATTACACAAGGAAATGGGTCTCAAGTCATTCTAGGTTTGAGGGGAGTCCACTTTAGGGATGAGCATGATTGTTGTAGCAATGAAGCTCCTTGGCATTGGGGTACCACAAAAGAAGTCTTTGTCTGCCTCGTAAATTTCTATGGCAATAAAATCCCAGCAGGCTTGATAAAAGGCTAATGAAAAATCATCCAGGCCTGCTACGATGTCCTTATCAATAGTGAAAATTGTATCTCTCTTGGTAGACTGCCGATACTGCGAGTGCATTCTTTTGAAACTAAACAGATTCTCTAATTCAGTCCGGATTAGTAACTTCTTGGTTCTCTTTTATAATTCTGTGGATTCTGGACTTCAACCTTTTCTTTTCACTAATGAGTGGAAGTATTTGTGTTCCTTTCCCCTACGTCGAGCAACTTACAGTTGCTCTTTTGCTTCTAGTGTTCCGTTTCTAATGTGATTGCGTGAACTAGAGCTGCATTACTTCTATTAAGGGCAATAAGGTTGGCCTCAGAGGGAATTTATCGATTTTTTTTTTTTTGCTTAAGTGGCATCGTGTTTTGCCTGTTCGGCTGTTGTGAAAATATTTCCAAAATATATTTGTTCCATTGTTTATGCAGTTCCTTAATTCGGTAAACTTTCTGTTGGGGCTTGTACATCCTGTATCCTTCAAAGCCAGTGTCAATTAGTCCGGTATCAAACATCATCTCGTTAAAAGTCATCCATGGATCCGATTCTTCTCATATCTCTGCCTTGGTTTTCATTCAGATATAAGATAGCATTAAAGTCCCTTCCTATGAGCCATGGTAAGTTCTGATTTGAAATCCGTGACAATTCATCCCAAAGAATTCTCCTTGGAGTTCTATAACACTTGGCATAGATGAATGTACAGAAAATGTTCTCTGGAAGAGATCTTGAGTTGAACTTTACATGCAAGTGTTATGTGTGATCTGGATAATCTAGATGTAAACACCAAGCTATGCAAAACACCAGATCTTATTGTTAGATTAGAAAACATAGAATGGAAGCAAAATTTGCTAGTAAAGTAAACGACATCGAGCTGTACAAAAGATTCAAGTAATATGAACATGTCCAGTTTATTTTCTAAAAGTATATTTGAGTGAATTTTTTATTTTTCCAACTTACCTATACCTTTAACATTCCAATAATGACTTTAAACATTAAAATTGTAGGGAGGAGGAGAAAGATGACCTTATTTTGTGTCTTGTGAATGGCTTAGGAGAGATATTACCTTTGCATTTTTACCTTTGCCTCCAGTTTTTTGATTATAATGTGGTGGGCCTTCTAGAGACTTATTCCTTTGTGCTTTTTGAAACTCTAGAGTCTGAAAAAATTATTTCTTGTTGTATAGCTTGCCCTTATTAAGTATGACCCTCCATATTACTCCTGTTTATGAAACTGTGGGTGATATTGATAGCTTCATTCCCTCATTCCAGTTTAGTAGCCTTAGCGGGGGGTATGATGTTCAGCGTGCTTTCAAGTTTCTACAAATTGTCCTCTCTTTCCAGGTCCTCCAAGCTTTGGAATCAATTGGATATGGGTGTGGGTTCATCCTCTCTTCACTTTCCAAGGGCTGTCTATACTTGAAGGAAGCGGATCGGCCCAGGAAGCGCGGCGGAAGCGCGAATAATCGAAAAACGGTAAAACAAGCAATAATTAACAAAATTAATACCCGATCAAGGGGTATACCCTTGATCTTTCCCGGGCGTTCGGTGTATCAAACAATACATAGGCCAAGAATAATACGAGAAAAACAGAAAGATCAAAGACAAAGTTTACCTTTGTAGTTTTCTCGTACGGCCACAAGCATTGATCCCTTTTCAACCTGAATCTTCTCCACGAGGTTTCAACATTGAAACCCTCTAAATCCGTCCACTTTAATCACCGTGGATCTCCCTTTTTCTCGTGCTAGCAAGATAAAGAAAGGGAAGGGAAAATCAACAACACGTTATTAGTTAACGGCGTCGATTTCTCTTCGTTCCTTCTCTGATTCGATGAACCAAAGAAACGAAGGAGAGGAGCATTTTTGGGAGAGAAAAAAACCAAGAAGAGAAGCTGATTGTTAGAGTGCAAATTCTTGGGTTAGGGTTTTTTTTGGAGTTAGGAGAGTGTGTTAGTGTTTTGACCTAGTCACAACACCACACTAGATGCGACCTATCTCATCCAAACTCTCTCCTCTCTCTTCCTTGAAACCCTAGCCGTTTTTTCATCAATAAAATGCTTAAAATTTCGTGCACTCCATCCCATGAAACCTACCAACTCTTCCTTTAACTTATACAAAGTCAAAACGGGTCATGGGCTTGGTCTAAAATGGACTAGGGTCCAATAGATTTAGCCCATGTCCAATGGCCCTAAATTAAATCCAGTTTAATCTTTCAGTCCATCACTTTAAGTCCTTTAATCCAATTAAAAGACCCAAGCCCATTCTCTCATTTAATTTATGAATCCAATCCATAAATAAAATCAAGCCGATTAAATTAATCCAATTAATTCAAAAGGATTAAATCCCAAAATTAACTAACCTAATTAATTAATCTTTGGGAAAGTCCAACCGATGGATTTATTTATAAATGATCTAATCATTTATCCTCTCCAAAAAATTAATTTAATCCAATTAAATTAATCTCTTTCCTTCTGGAATTAATTCTAAATTAATTCCGTCACATATCGGTGATTAGAGTGTGACTCTTTAGGTTCACCCTCAACTAGACTTGGGCGTGTGTGACCAACACAATTAATTAAATCTAATTTAATTAATTATTTCTAATTATCCCATAATTACAAATCGCCCCCTACCATGGGTGGCCGTCTAGCAACGGTCCATGGCACTAGAGACTAAGTGAATGTTGGCGTGAACATTTAGGCTTCGAATCCATACGAGTACGGTCCTACTGTCAACCTTGTCTAGGGCATGGAATTGGGTGTCGGTTCCCATCCTTGACTAGGCAGCTATGCTTAACACTCGAGATGTGTTTACTCTACCGATCCGATCTAGGAAACCTATCCCTGATCGATCAATCCCTTTGGCCAAAGACTTTTAGAGTCTAAACCATCTCAAGGTGCATGGGAGAACTCTCTGTCATATAATTACAGGAGACAGATCCTCTCTTGGAATCCACCGTCCTCGCTACATACTCCGACTGCACAGGATAAGGCTTATGAAGACCATGACTCACGACACAGCCACCTCTTGCCATATCCAAGAAACAGTCTTCATATGCACGTAACTGCCATGATTCCTCAAGTCAGAGGACTAATTCTCCTACTATCGGAACCGAGAATTCCAATCATACCGACCAAGCCGTAAGAGGCTTCCATATGACGATTCCCGCGAGTCACTTCAGTCAGTTGACTACCTAGCCAACCAACCCACTAAAACTGCACAGACGACCTACGTCTCCTGCCGACGAAACACGGCTGCAATATTTAGTGCAAGTCTCCATAGGATCCTCGATGCCCAATCTCGAGGTCCTCGACTTGGAACGTTCCAGACCGACTCTTAGGAGTCGGTTTCATAACTGCCAAACTAATGCGCAACCAACTCCACGGGTTAACCGTTCAATATCAGTGGTAAGCACAACAAAACATATTGCCATCTTGATGAATTTTTACCATATTCACCAATCTAATAATATTTGATAAAGATTGTCGAATGAAAAACAACCAATCCAATTGGGTTTTGGTCAGCAATTCCAACAATACCTCAAAGCATAGTTGCTTTGTGGGTGCTCCCTCATGCTCTTTTGTTCACTAGTTTCTCCACGAACAAACATTTTGATTGATCCAGATACCTGTGATGTTCCTTGGATTGAGAGTCCAGGACCTCAGTGATGTGTGCACGTTGATGTTGTTTACTTATTTCATACTGTTCGCTCAAGTTGTTGATAGCTTCCACACCATCATTGTTTATGGAGTGAATCTTATTTCGGCTTGTTTTATCAACATCCCAATCTTTATCGAGTAGTTCAGCAATCAAGGGATCTTCATAATTGAAGTCAGCGGGGCATGCTACCGCAACGTCATCCGATTGGTTGTTTTCAGGCATCGCAAGCGGTTCAGGTTCAAGTGCATGAGAGATAAGAGAAACCGCAACATTACCTTAACATCAATATCAGACTAATTTATAAATGTTATCAGTAGGCAGCTGAACACCATTTTCAACAATGTTCTCAACAGAAGCTGATGTAGGCGCATTATTAATTAACACATTCTTACCTTTTCTTTTGTTGTTAATAATTTCTCTAAGGTCTCTAGTTTCCTCATTGTGAATGGATTCTTACCCAAATGTCTATGTTCCACATGAGATTGATTTTTCTCGTTATTATGCTTAGCTATGCAATTAGTAATGTCATGCCCAAGGTGATTACATGAAGAATAGAAATGTGGGCAGTTTTTATAAAGAACTTGTTGCATTATAAGCTTTTCCCTCAATATTAAAATAAGTAGCATGCACTTTGGGGGATGTTAGATCCAACTCTACACATACACGAGCCAAGTCTGGCCTAGATTGATTGCAGTAGGTTCATCCATTCTAAGAGGTTCTCCAATTTTAGCAGCAAGTGTAAACAAAGCATTTTTCTCAAACAAATAAGATGGAAGCTCCGATAATCTAATCCACACTGGTGCAACAGAAGATTCAATTTGAGGATCAAAAGAGGAGTCCATTTAGATACTCTCATATGAAAGTTGTCAAATGTTCATTCACTCCTAAGCAAAATTCTAGAGAAATCCTCTTGAATAGACAGTTTAATCAAAACATGCTTAAGATTAAGTCTAGCAACAGAAACATTACCTCTCACGCCAAGTTTGATAAGTCTATACCACAGAAAATTCAGGTTCGAAAGGCCGTGAGAAAACTTACCAATTAAAGCAAATTTCTGTATGGACGCTAAATAGACAGTTTCTTCAGATGAGTAAATACCCTGGTTCGCCCTTGTTGTTGCAGTAAGTTCCTATCGTCTGAATATTGTCACCTTGGATGTTTTTTAGCAGCTCAAACTAGGTCATGTTGAAAATGTGAAGGAGAAACATCTCGTAGTAAATAAACTCCATAACAGAAGATCATTCGTTTTTATACTGCAGAATTGCAAGGCTGGTCGTAGATCTATTTGAAGAACGATCGCTTTAGCTACCTTACGGCCTGGGAACCGTGGCCTGTCCATCCTTCAAGATGATGGTTGAAGGAGGAAGCCATAGATGGGAGCTGGATTCCTGTCAACAGTGATCGAAAACCTGTATGGGTGAAACGAGCTGAAACGAGAAATTGAGTGAGGAGAGATGAAATTGGAGATGGGATGAGGCTGTAGTTGGAAGATTAGAGCTAGGGAAGAACGCTGGTGAGGAGAATCAAAGAGAAAATAAGAGTTAAGGATAATAAAATGGCAGGCACGGTAGAGGAGTTAATTTAAGGCCCATTTGCAGGTTGTTGTGAGAAAATAAAAATGGATGTGATGGAAGTGATGAGAAGGTAGGGCGAATTCGGTGGATGGGTCCGGTGTTGGCGTTGTCACCGGGGGAGGGAAAATCGATAACGAGGGAAAGGCAGTCGAAGATGAAAAAAATAAGGTGGGTCGATAGTCGGCCTGTAGGCGGTGAAAGGGAAGGGAGGTCTAGGGTAAGGTGGGTCGTGGGTAGGGGGCAGCTCCACTACAGTTGCCAAATTCCGGCAATGAGGCTGAACAGAGGAAGATGATGGGGAAGGGCGGGTTTGAGATGAGAGTCTTGTCCGCACATGGGAGTCCGTGGATGGGAGGGGCGTAAGGTGAGCTGGTCAGGAAAAGTCACCAGCGGAAGAAGGAGCCTGGCAGGAGGTGCCGGCGGAAGTGGCAACCGGAGTTGACTATGTGAAAGTCTCACACGGTGGAGGTGAATAAGAGAGAAAAAAAATTTCTATTGTTGTTGGATTTAAGGGATGTTTTATTTTAATATCATTAATTTTTGTAAATGAACAAAGAGTAAAAATATAAAATATGTACTAGTGGATGGTTTTGTACTCCGGGTTGTGTAGTGCTATATGCCATATCTAGTGCACAAAAAATAAAACTTAAAAATTAGATGTGCATATTTACTTAATAATACCGACTAGGTTCAACATATTACCAAATCCACTAAATTGTGGCATTACAAACATCCCCATGAACTAGAGTTAGCTTGAACCACTACTATCAACTTAACAAAATAGTGTCATCACACTCCATGTTAAGGTAACAAGAAGTGGTGAAAATGGGGTTTAAGGAAGATAAAATATAGCCACACAACAACAAAAACAAAAACAAACACAATTAAACGAGACATAATAATAAAATATATGCACACAACATGCATACGATAATAAAACCTAGGCTACAACATTTATACGATAAAACATATCATCTTGTAGAGAGCCTTAATCAGAGTTTCGAATGTCATAAGAGGCGGTAGTGCTTGGATGTTCGCCGGAAGCGTAACTTGAGTTTGGTGTTGGTGGTGGGGTAGGATGTACCAAATGTAAAGGACAAGGGGTCCCAGGTAATGCAAGGATGGAGTCAGCCTCATCGTCAATAGAAGGAAAGTATTCTTCAATGAAATTCTAAAGAGCAGTAGAGTCATTTGATATTTCCTACAATTAATTGAGATTGGCTAAAATGATGTTGTCAAGTGCACCAGTTGGAGCTTCGTCAACCCAACCAGGGATAACTGCGAAACCCTCAATAGAGTGCACCTCATGCTCTGGTTTAATTAAACCCTCGTCTGTCATATCGAGTGCGAATAGTGCTCACATTCCTACGAACATATCCATATACGCTTTCACATAACAATTTCATATAACCCTCACATTGGAAAAATAATAGAATGTATTGGATTTAATAATGTGATTGCAAATAAAATGTGAACAATAATTAAAAATTATGATTATCAATATGTGTAATACGCTACTTTAATATAGTGGATGCTCAAAACTTGCTAATCATCTTGCAAATATGATCTTCTGCCACAACATAATGATTGCCAAGGTTACTAATGAAGCAGAAAGGTTGATAATCCATAGAAAAACCACATAGAATTCCATTAGCTTATTCAAATTATTCCGATCGAACATGTATGGCAACTTTCTACTGTGGACCTTATTAATATCGTACAAGGCACAAAGAATGGCAAGATAATTGACCCCATCCTTATG
Source organism: Sesamum angolense (assembly GCA_034509725.1). Classification (NCBI taxonomy): domain Eukaryota; kingdom Viridiplantae; phylum Streptophyta; class Magnoliopsida; order Lamiales; family Pedaliaceae; genus Sesamum; species Sesamum angolense. Next base: position 65,113 of record JACGWL010000661.1, read on the forward strand.
GAAATTGCCCTGTTTATTTTGTACCACCAATGCATGCACAAAAGTTTTCTCCATTTCCTTAGACCAAGGTGAGGAGTAGAATATACTACCTTGATAGATTGTATTGTCAGGTTAGAAAATGTATTGTCGTATTGTAATGCCCCTTGAATTATTACCTAAAATTCTCATTTATTAAGTATAAGAATATGGATATATGGAGTGATGAATTATATTATAATTATGGTTAAAGACATAATTAGAAGATGAGATAATAATTTATGTCATTTCAATATTTGTAAAATAGGAATTGTGGGATTAAAATATAGATTGAAAAGATGAGGGGGAAACAAATACAATCTTTCTTAATATGTATATACATATATATGTATAGACTCACACTTTTCACTTATATGAATACATACACAGATATATATATATATATATATATAGACACATAAGATATATCATAATATATTCATATATATATATATATATACACACTCAAAACTTTAAGTTATATTTACTTAGACAACTATATATAGATATACATATAAATTATGTATATATGGAAGAATGACGAATAAAAGAAAAGAGAAGAAAAACAAAAGAGAGAGGCGGTAGTGAAAGGATAGAATGACGAAAAAAAAAGAGAAAGAAAAAGAGAAGGAAATAAAGGAGAGAGGCGGTGCAAAGAGGACAGGAAGAGAGAGAAAGAGGAGAAGGAAAGAGAAGAAAAGATAAGAGAAAGAAGAGGAAAAAAAGGGAGTAGAAGAGAGGAGAAGAGAGGAAGACGATTTTGATATTTGCTTCCATCACTACCAAGCTCAAATAATTTACCAGATGATTATTAAGTTTATGTTCATATGTCTAGTTTAAATTCGTTTAGGAGCTGCATATTAGTTGAAATTGAAGAAAACAACCATTAAAGTGAAAGAGAAGCACCATAGTAGATTCTATTTTCGATTAACCTCTATACAGGCCCACATTTAGTGATCCTGATTTCTGTCAAAGCCTTACAATGTTTACTAAAACTTTATGGTTATAAACAAAATCTAAATCAATCGTTTGTATGGGTAAAATGAAAAAATATTATGCTGCTCTTTCTGTAGGAAATCTGACAAAGTTTATTTGCAATCTTATAACTTGCGTTTTACTGGATAAATTTGCATGATTCTTCTGAAAATTTAAGGTAGACACATAGAAGATTATTATTCTGAAAATTTGGAAGATTAAATGATTTATTGGAGAATTTTAATGTAGAAGGTGTGAATCTGTTGCAGTAAAAAACAGGTTGTAGTAAAACCTAAATAACTCATTATATAGAGATCCAATTTGTATAATTCTTGTTGGAAATAAAATTAGACACAAAGAATAATATTTGAAGTTAAAATGAAGCCTGTAGCAGCTATATTTCAGTCTGGGAGGAATTTGTAAAGTAAAACAGAGATGCTGTCAAACACAATGTAGGAAAGGCTAAGAAAAACGAAGACATTAATATTTATATTTTAGTATTATCTGCTTAAAGTTTGAATATTAAAATGAATTGATTTGAACTATTATTTGGAGTTGGATCAAATGGGAAAAAATGCGCACAACAAACTAAGATGATCGATGATAGATATATAAGGTAAGTAAAAGGTTGACATCATCCTTTTATCTTTATATCACTTTAGGTAAACATATGATTTGTGTTGCTAATATTTATAAAAAAGGTATAACTGATGGATAGTTTGAGTTAAATGATTGTACCGTGAAAACGAGGTAAGTAAATGATTGACATTAGCTATATGTGTTATTTTATCTTAATATCACCTCTATGAAATGATTGTACACTGCAAATAATAGTTTCATCTGGACTATGGATTCCTTCAACGTACAATCTTAATAATATTTTGCAGCATACATTCATTGTTCTTCAACATGTTTTGCAGCTTGTAAAATAGACACTTACGCAGGCAGGAATGATAGCATTTTTTGGGGGTAATTTAATGAAAATCACTTTCCCCCAAATATAGAGGCTACCAAAATTTATTGTCGGAACCTACCCACATCAATTATTCTTAATTAAAATTTTGAAGTGAAATTATCACTATTGGTGTCAAATTACCCAAAAAAGAGCAACCAAATTCAATTCCAAATTTAGGAAAAAATAATAAATATAATATTAAACTTTAGTTATAAATTAAATACTATGTGCACCGGAATTCGAAGAAGATAACCTTTATATATAGAGAGTTAGAAATATCTATTATAAAATGTATTTATAATACATATTAATATTATCTAGCTTTACATGCCGCTAAACCATGAACGCAATATATTTTTAAATACGGTATATTTTTAATTTATGCAGGGAGTTAACTATTATTTCGTATGTTAAAGATCCAGAAAATGTTGAATAGAAACGCTTTTACAAAGTGTGGCACTTAAGTTGTAGCAAGTGTATTACCCTTCCAGAATGAATTATGACGTACATATATTAGTTAATACATGTACAAATTCAGTGATAGCTTAATCTGGAAATAATAAATGCTTTACTTTTTTGTGATATTGAACAATACAACTGTATTGCTAGAAGTGTCTTATTAAGGTATCTTTTGTAATATGGCAGTTTCATTGAGCAAGAACTATCATTTGAGAAAGTTGGATGTTATTTTGTAGTGTACCAAAATGCCTATGTATTAAATAATGCATACCAATAAAAAGTCAGATGTAGTTTATATAAAGTTTATATGGTTTTGTATAAGATGAAAAAATAAAGGAAAAGAGATGATTTTCATTAATAAACAAAGTAGTAATGTTGTACAAAAGAAGCTGCCATTACAATAACCTACTATGCAGCCAAAACATAGGCAGTACCTTAGAACATATTTCGGTCCCAAAACATAGTTCATGCATGTTAAACAACTACTTTCAATAATACCAACCATAATATAGACCGACCTTATAATAAACATTACATACACGCTACAATATTTAAGCTAGATCATAACGGAGTCTTCCTTCTTACGACGGCTTGGAAAAAGTCAAGGCGGACGATGAAACATCACTATCGAAAGAGATCAAAACGACGGTTTCATCTGGACTATGGATTCCTTCAACTAAAGTTCATCTCTGCTGACATTAGCGGGTCAATTCAATGGATCCCCAAATATAATTTTCAATTCAGTCCATGCAGGTTCTATTTCCCAACGGTAAGCACGAGCAAATGGTTTTTCCTGTCAAAGTGTTTGTGAAAATATGATATAAATTAATGATATTATATTTATTTATCTAAGAAGAAATAATGCAAAACTAATATAGTATAACACTTTGTATTTCTAATTAAATTTCATCCATCGATTACCCTTCTGATTTTATCCCACAATGGCTCATCAACTAGCAAAAGCTTTGGTCCAGGAATCCAACGAACCCCAGGCCGGTTGATAAGCCAAGTAAAAGTGGCGTGACGCTCTTTCAAGTGATTCCAACGATAAAAACCATAGTGATAGCACAAACGGGTGCCAAAACACTGGTTCACCTTTGCTATCGCATTCCTGATGGCCAATTCATTTGGGTCAACAAGAGGAAAATTGGTGTCCTGAACATTACGCACAAGGGTAGCAATGAAAACTCGATCCATGGACTTGGTAAAATGTTTGCAGTAGAAGAAATGATTTTGCGGAGGGAACATTTTAAGGTATTTGGGTGACAGTATGCACTTGCTAAAGAGAGGTATGGAGATGGTTAGTCGACGCCCATTCATACAATATTTATAAGAGCAGGTGCGGAATCTTGAATTAATTATAGATTGGTGGAAAATATTTTAATACCCAACCAACTAATAAAGTGCACTACGACATCGTTATATTCGAGGTCCAATTTATATGCAAAACTTTAAAAAGACGGTTGTACATCGAAGAGGGCGGAACATGATATTTATACTTACTAACAATGGTAATATTGATAATATATATGTATATATATTTAAATAAGATGCCCTCGTTTAACACCCCTAAGAATTACTTTGACAATACTTCTACCTTTTGATAATTACAGAAACACCACTAAGAATATTTTTGACCTTAAATTTTTTTTATAGGTTGACCTAGTCAACAGGGGCATTTATGGATTTAAAGGCTGTTACGGGTGGTTTTTGTAATTTTTCAAAAGACATGGAGGTGATATTTGTAAAGAGACAATAGGTGAGGGGTGTACATGTAATTATCCCTTTAAAAATTACATCTAGTATCCTTAATGTTAGTTTTCCTCCAATATATAAATCACTCAATTAGTCCAAATTCATTAAATTTATCATAGTGGTAAAAGATCAAATAAATCTTTTCTGATCATATTCCCCTTATAACTTGAATATGTACCTCTTCACGTGCATTAGATTGTAAGGAGATGTATAACAATAGTCAGAAAAAAATATTTGACTTGCAATAAATTGGTAATAAATTAATGAATGAGCAAATATAAATTTTCATTCAATTATTTTACTAATATCAACAAATTTCATAAATTTTAACTGGCGGATAAATCTATTTACTAAACAAAAACAAAAGAAGAATTATATAAAATCCATATATAATTACATTAAATCTCATCGAAGGAAGGTGTAATTATTCTATTAAGTTAGTGATAACCTAGTTTCTATTATTAATTTTTTTTGGATAGGGAAAGGATATTTTATATTTTATATAAGATCAAAAGATATTACATTTTGGTATGGCCTTATGTCTGATAGAAGATATAAGAGGGCAAGACTATTTTCAAATAAGGTAAATTGCAGTTTACCTATCTGTGGTCCAAGCCAATAGACTTGGATCATCTGTCATTCAAAGAGACTAGGAGGAGGAATGTTTGACTATTTTCTTAAGGTTAAATAAGATGAATATCTTACTTTTCCTAAAGGTAAAAATGCAAACAACTTTCTCGTAATAGTAAATGAGCAAATCATCCCTTTAAAAAGAAAACAATAGTAATTTATCTTTTTATATTTTTTAAAAAATAATAATTTACTTTCGTATGTTTTTAAAAAATAAATTAATTTACCTCCCTGTTTATGGGGTAATTTGCTTCATTCTAACAAATACATGGGATAAATTACTATTTTATTTTTATAAGAGGGTAATTTGCTTATTTTTAAAATTACAGTAGGGTAAATTGCTATCAACCCTTTTCTAAACAAAAAAATAAATGGACCTCTCAATCATTAACCGATGTCAACTCAATAATATTAATAATGAATTGTATGCATATTGTTATACATATACAAATAATTACATCTACATTTCATGACTTATGATTTATTTACACAAATTATCAATGCATTTTGAAAAAAATACATGAATGTCAATTATTTACACAAACTACCCCTACTCTGCAAAAATTACATATACACCTCACAGAAACATAAATATCATTTATACAAACCATTCATGCTTTTTGGAGAAGTACACATACACCCTCCAAAAATGTTAATATCATTACCCAAACTACCCCTATTTTCTAACTCCCAATAGTGATATTTATAATTATAGAACATATGAGTGATTTATATAAATTGATCATAAATCAAGGAATGTAGATCTAATTATCTTTGCTACACAAGACCTAAAGTCGCTAGTTCCAGTGTCATTTTGCAGAAACCCTTATTTGGCGGTCTGCACATCTGTCTTTTGCTAAAATAATACAAGACTATGAAGGGAATATGCTTGTCAATGGGTAGGTATTATCCAAAAAATAACTTTCATGCTCATACTTGTACCCATATCCTACCCAATGGGTAGAAAACCCTACCCTAACCTAGACCGATAAAATTAAATAAGTGGCTGTAAATAGGATCTAATAATAAAATACCCATAGCGGATAATGGCTTAGTACCCTAAAATAGCTATAGGTATTGATATATTCTAATGTCTATAGATGTTCAGTTGTACATTAATTTAAAATTATTAAATTCTAAACTTTTAGTAAATCAATGGACTAAGCTTATTTTATATATAAAAATACAAAATAGTATGTAATCATTTCATTACATAGTTTATTTATATTAATTACGTACTAGAATTTTGCCCAAATATGCTATAGCTATTCATATTAAATCTGTAATTAAATAAACAAATTTTACGTTAAGCAAAATTTAACTTGATATTTAGAAAATACGAAAATACAGGAGAAAATTAATTTAGTTAAATTTTAATAATATACGACACAAACAAAATTTTATTTGAACTCAAATTATTATAAATTCATCAAATCAAAGTTGAAGTAATGTAAATTTAAATGATACTTAAGAAACTATATAAAAGTTAGATATATTGTACTTCATTTATTTTTACTAACACATATGTCTTTATTCTTATCTTGAACTTGTCTCAATTTTATAATCAATTAATATTATCAATCCATTTGATGCATATGGCCCAAAGAAATTCAAGCCCAAAGAGAAGTAAAAGAGCCTAGGGCCTCCCCTAGTTAGCCCAATAGCCCATGAAGGAGGTAACGATCCAAGATACATGTAGGCTTGGCCCAACAAGAAAGCCCAACAAGAGATGATCGGTCCAGAAGCCCACATTTAGAAATTCCCAAGTGGCATACACCCTATATCGCCAAGCAGACCCCCTTACTGACATGGAAAATACAAGTCAAGGGAGGTCCTCCCAAAGCCCCAAACTCCTAGATCAAGAACGACTCCCTGCAGATTAGGAGTCCTCGCAGCTGAACGACTCTCCTAAACTTAGAGATATACTTGTACCAACAAAATCAGCAGAAGATAAGAGTGTATTATAGCTTATCTTAAAAACCTTTAACCATTTTTTCGAGAATAGATGCAACATGCAGAATCCCATTGAAGCGGGGCTCCCTGCTATAAATATAGGTTTAGTCTCGAGGCGAGGGACACCTTCCAGACTCAAAAATATTGCTGTCAATTTTTACTTTACACTTCAATTGCACTCTTGACACGATTTCGCTCACGAATTTGATTATCATATCTCGATTCTCATTGCTTACTTTCTACGATTATTTTTTCTTGAATTCAATACTAACTTGAGCATCTGAGTGCTAACGTATCGGTTTGTAGGTTCTATTTCTCAAATTCTTTTACTTGTTGCCCAAATCCAGCATCAAAGTCCAAGCTTGTTGAACCTGTGCTATTTTCACATGCAACAATTGGCCATCCCAAATCCAGCATCAAAGTCCAAGCTTGTTGAACCTGTGCTATTTTCACATGCAACAATTGGCCATTTTAGAATTACCCCCAGGCGTAGTCCTGGCTGAAAGAGAAATAAGCCGTTTACGTTTGGATTCACTAGAGGCGAGCATTCCCTTAGGAGATCTGAAGGGGGGGGGGGGTTGCACCCAGCACGAGCCCCGAAAGCATTGCCATGCATCAATTTGATGAAAATAATATCTCCTGTAGAGAAAAAAAGAAAATAGTTATGATCATAAGTAAACAAAATAAGTAAACACAAGGAGAAATATAAGGTACCCAAGGATTCCCCCAAAGGTTTCGCCCAAGGACTCAAGCCAAAATGCCCTAGAAGCCTTCCATTAATAAAGAACCGACAATTATAAAGGTTCTCGTTCAAAATGGTCAACAAGGAATGCAAGGCGACAGACCTCGCCCTAACACTTACAGAGGGAGAAGCCTCTCATATCCAATGATTTGGAAAATTCCAGGGACGTGGGAAAAAGACAAAAAGAAAATTTTCTTCCAATACTTTGGGGATTGGGGACAGGCTAGTAAAAAGGACACCCCCGTCGAGGCATAAAATGAAAAAACCCCATCTCAGCACGTTTTAGACAATAACATTTGGAAAAATGTTCACAGTAACACAGGATCCATGGAAGCGGAAAATCATGTAAAAACTAGCCAAAACCTTAAAGGAATTAAGGACCAATTGGTTCAAGGACACTTGGAAAAGACAAGCAACATCAACATTAAAAGAGGGGATGGGGAGCGTAAGCCTGACCTTAATTGAGTAGAGAAGAAGCATAAACAATTCCAAGGAGGAGAATGGGGCGATCAGTGGGGAAAAGAGTTTAAATAAGAAAAGATGAAGAGATATGAAACTCATTTATCAACTGATCAACGATGGAAGTTCTAAGACTAGAGGACCCCCAATCCGCAGGAGATTGGATCACCTCCCTATCCTCTTCCTCAAGGTAACACCCTTCCCCTCATTCCCCTTACCTCATCTACTTCATTTTCCTAATCTATTAATGATGAGTAGTTGTCACTGCCTGCCATGAACTCCGCCTCCGACCACTTGGGAACCCAAACGAGCTTGCGCTTGTTCTCCTTGAAGTGATTTTTGAGGGATCATCGCATGGGACGGTTTTTTTTTGACAAATCGAACAGATCATGTGAAGACGCCATAAAAGGATGTTTTAAAGAAAAATCGTAAAAAAGCTGTGAAAAAAGAGGGGATACTTATAGATTTTTTGAAGAAAAACCCTGGTTCTTCAAGGAGGATACACGGAAGGAAGATGGAGAGAAAGGAGTTGCACTTTGATCAAAGACGTGGGAGGGGAGTTAAACACAAGTCCCCTATAACCGCCCCTTATTGTGTAGTTACCTGGCAGTTCAGGCGTGTGGGAGGGAGTAGTTATCAAACGCCCCCTGCAACAGCAATCATGATAGCTAGGAGTAGCCTTTACCTTATTATGTAGTAGAGTTAGATGAACACATTTGTCGTTCTCCAAATCTACTAATAGAGAGAAAAAAAAAGTAAGGGTCTCTGGCATCCAAGAAGCATATACATATGCAATATAATCTAAAAATTGATCTCCTTGCCAATTTTAAGCCATTCCAACCCTCCAAGTTTGGCCAATTATAGAACGTAAATTGAGGAAATCAAATGATTTGTAGATGAAGTCATCATTAGCAGCTATATTTCGGCCTGGGAGGAATTTCAAAAGTAAAACAGAGATTCTATCAAAAACAGTGTAGGAAAGGCTAAGAAAAATGGAGAGATAAATATTTATGTTTTAGTCTTATTTTCTGAAAGTTTGAATATTAAAATGAATAGATTTGAACTATTGTTTGGAGCTGGATCAAACGGGAAAAAACGCACACAACGAACTAAGATAATCAATGATAGATATATAAGGTAAGTAAATAGTTGAAATCATCTATATGTGTCATTTTATCTTTATATCACTTTATGTAAACATATTTGTGTTGCTAATATATATGAAGGAGGTACAATTGATGGATAGTTTGATTTAAATGATTGTAAGGTGAAAGCGAGGTAAGTAAATGACTAACATTAGCAATATCTGTTCTTTTATCTTAATCTCACCTCCATTAAATTCTATTATTAGAATTGCTAATTAAACTATGGAGATGCTTTAATTTGATGGATGGTTAAGTTGATAGATTATGTGGAAATGCAAGGTACGTAAGCAATTCGCATCATATATGTGCTTATTTTTCTTGATGGATTATCTTTAATGAAGTTTATTATTGGAATTGTTATTAAATTATAAGAAGGTATATTTTGATGAATAATCTCAGTTGGGTGAGTGTTTGGTGAAAACAAGATGGTATGTTTGAATAGATGCTCTACTTCAATGATGATGATGTCGCGGAAGCATGATGTAAGTGTATTTTTCTTGCTCCATGAGTGTATGACTTTACGAACAAATGATTATGATTGAAGAAATGTGATGATGGGTGCTCTTACTTGACTAGCTGCTTACAAGAATGGTGATTTGTGTAAAATGACGGAGTTATGGAAACTGAATTTAATGACTATGTGGATACCCCTTTGATAATCAAATTTAGCCTGTGTGGCAACATAGCCTGTGTGATAATCTAGTCTTTGTGGCATAACTTGTGTAGCAACTCTTGCCTATGTAGCATAGCTTGTGCGGCACTCAAAAGGGGTTCTTAAACTTAATATGGTGAAAGGTGAGGTTGAGATGGTGGAAAAGACACAATATCACCCTCTTATAATTCGACTGGGAAGAATGACGTTTGATTGGTTATCTTCCTATGATATGTTTGTATTGGTATTCAAATGAGATGTGATGGAATCTAGTTGGTGGCAATATGTTATTTGTTGTTTATTCTCATCTTGTAAGCATACTAGCAAGGGAAGAGTTGACTGATTGTTTTGCTGTGAGATTGTTGCATCGTTAATCAAATGAAATATAATGGAATCCAAGTGATGGTATGTGTTATTTGTTGCTTATCATTGTCTTGTTGAAATAAAGATAACAATTTCATGTATAGTTTGTGGTGGTTGTTTACTTACTGAGTCGCAGTCTCACCCCTCTCTAACATTTTTCAAGTGTTAATATTGGATTTTGTTCATTCACGAGGATTAGGTCCACGCATTTCAAGTCAGGTCGGGCCAGTATGCAGTGTTCTACTCACAAGTTTATAAACTTAGAAGTCTTAAATTTTGAGACAATTATTGATATACGAGATGAGAGGATGACTAGTGAATAAGCTATAAAAAGTCTATTTTACTAATATGTGACTTTGATATGTTTGAGATTGTGAAGGAGGTGACACTCCTGCTAGCTGAGTTGAAAGAGTATTATAACATGTTGTTAATGGCTCATGTTATCTATGTAAATTATTTTAATTAAATATGAAAATTAACTTAGCATAAGAAGGTATTAGCGTTAGGAGTGTCACATTTAGATAGTTTCACAGCAGGGATTAGATTCTCTAGGGATGTTGGAGAAGAGTAGTGTTATTGACTATCGTACACTATGAATCTGATTACATATGTGTTTTTCATATAGGATATAAACATCCGGTAAACCCGCTGCTATCCCAATTGAGTCGTAGAGTCTGCACATGACAAAATAGATGCATTACAACATCATATATGTGTTAGGATAGGCCAATTGGAAGCCAATTAGATTGTCATACATGTAGTCCAATCTTAGAAACAACTTGATCATTATGTAATATTATTGAGTGAATAAGATGAGTATTTCACCATTGGCATTTGATTTGTTGTCCTCATCATGCATGTTTATAATTTCTTCAAACATCAGAACAAAGCTCAAGGACATATTCAACAACCACGCAACAGTTAGACCGCGCATTGGATGGCAGTCATGAAATCAACTGCCTAGGGTTAGGTCTGAAATGCTCTAAGTCGAGGACCTCGAGAACAGGCATCGAGCGTCCTGTAGAGGCTTACACTAAGAGTCGCATTGATTGGATGAGTGCGTATTTCATCAGCGATAGATGTGGGACGTCCATGCGATCTTAATGGGTCAATTGATTAGATGTCAAGTCGACTGAACTGACTTGCGGGGACCATCATATGGAATTCTTGGAGGTTTGGTCGATATAACTTAAGACCCTGGCTCCGATAGTAAGGGAGTAGTCCTTAAACTTGAGGAACCATGACAGTCACGTGCATACGATGATTGTATCTTGGACATGTGCGAGAGGTGACTATATAACAGACATAGCCATCATAAGCCTTGTCCAGTTCAGTCAAAGTATGTAGCGAGGACGGTGAGTTTCAAGAAGAGGATCCATCCCCTGTCATTACATGACAGAGGTATCTCCTGTGCACATTGGAGATGGGACTGCGCTCTAAGAAACTGTGGCCACAGTCATTGGTCAAGTAGGAAAAGAGGTTCCTACGTCAGAAAATTTGGAGTATCGCGATCTCAAGTATTTAAGCATAGACGCCTGGTCTAGGATGGGAACCGATACTAAATTCCATGCCCTAAATTAAGCATAGGTATTTTTAAGGGGTAAAAATCAATTGGGCCTTGTATTTTCAAGAGTAAAAATCGACCACCTCCTCCAAATTAAGTACACTTGAAAATTATACGAAAGGAAATAATTAACTAGCAAGTTCACTTTTGGAAAATGCCTTGTTAGTCATTCTTTATTTTGAATAAAGATTATATTATATTGTGAATGTTAAAATGAACCTAGACACATTTTAATTATTCCATACAAGGTATATATATGCTAGGTTAATTATTTGGAATAATTAATCACAACATAGTAAAAAAAGAGAAAAAATCTTCTCCTCCTCTCCTAGACACTCGGCCGCTCCCTCTCTCTACAAACTTCAAGTGTGTTTTCTTCTTCTTTCTCTTCTAGCAAGGAGAACTAAGAAGCCTAATTTTCAATGTGATGTGGACGAACTTTGGAGGACTGCTACATTGGAGTCTATCGTGAACGAAAGGCAACGAGCGAAAAACATTCAAGGTAAACTTTCGATTTATGTTTTTCGTATTCTTCGTTCTTTCAATATCTACCATAGTCGAAAATTATGGTATTTTCTTTAACCACATTGAATGCCCAGGAATTCCAAGGGTTCACCCCTTGGATCTATAGATTTATTCTTGTAATTTTATTACGCTTTAATACTTATTTATCGCTTTTGCTTGCCATTATTTTAGGGCCGATCCACGAGCTCCCTTTCAGTATGTGTATATGCCTACTATGGTAATGTTAGTAAATATAGTAGTAAGGTCTTTTCAGTTGTGGTACATGGTGTTACACGACATGGAATTTGTTGTGATAAAACATATTGAATTTCATATTATTTTGAAAACAGAATGGTTAGTTGCTATCATGTTTTGTTAGTTCTCATCAAAGGTAGTTGTGGTAGAAAGCAATGGCAAATAAAGACAATAATATGGAAGAAAGAGGAAGTTATATCCAACTATTGTATTTCTATTGCGACTATTCCTAAGTTAATTAAAGAAGGGTTGATATATATAGCTATATAAATGACAGTATGATGGTTTGTATGGGTATATCAGATGTCCCGATAGTTAGAGAATTTCAAGATGTTTCTTGTGGATCTACCTAGATTACCACCTCATTGAGGAATAGTTACAGAATGCCTTCGTTGGAACTGAAGGAATTAAAGAACCAATTAGAATAATTATTGGATAAGGGTTTCGTAAGATCGAGTATCTCATATTGGAAAGCATTACAGAGTTTGTGAAGAATAAGGATAATTATAACTAATTGTATAGAGTGATAGTGATAAATATAGAAAGATCGATTTGAGCTCTGGTATTGGCAACTGAGGAAAGCAGAGAATAATATACCTAGAATAGGTTTTGCTATCGTTATGGTTTTTATAAGTTGTCGGCAGTACTATTGGATTAAGAAATTCATAGACAAAGTTAATAGCATCGATTAATCTCATATTTTTAAGAATACTTGGGTCAAATTGTGATTGTTTTATGGATGACATGTTTGTGTGTTCAAGGAGGAGTGAGGTGTATGAACAACATCTGAAAATAGTATTATAAATCTTGGGAGAGAAGAAGTTGTACGTTAAGTTAAGTAAGAGTAAATTTTCAGGGGAATCAGGTGGTTCTTCTAAGGCTCATGATATCTGGTGTTGGTTATATCTGATCCTGTAAGGATGAAAACTATTAGGGAATAGAGAATCAGAGAATGTGACTAGAGCTTGGAGTTCCTTAGGACTACTTGGGTATTATTAGAGATTTGTTGAGGGTATATGAACTATATAGATACTTTGAAATGAGGTTTAGGGTGGATATTAATACAAAATGGAAAAGTAATAGTGTATGAATCTTGATAGTTAAGAAACATGAGTTGAATTATTTCTCACATGGGTTATAATTAGCCACAATTGTATATGCATTAAATTTTAGAGGCAGCAGTTGTGTGGAGAAAGATTTTAGTCTTAATTGACTAGAAGAGTTACAGATTTGAAGCATATAGAGTTGAACTTGAGAATAATAGGGTGTGTAGAGTTATTAAAGGTTGGTGACTATATTGTCGATTATCATCCTGGAAAAGTGAATATAGTGGTAGATGCCATGAGTATGAAGAGTTCAATTAATTTTAGTGAAATTGGGAAGTTTTAATGTGATATTGTTACCAGAAATAGTACCAATGAAGGAGAAGTTAGAGATTGATCATGTAATGAGTTTGTCAGTAGCTTTGCAATTTAAGTAATCTACTGATTTGGCTATGATAGGATAAGATCCTTGGATTTGAAGTGTAAGTTGACAATTAAATCAGAGTAGAGGTTTAGAAACTTCAGTTGTTTTGGAATCTTTGAATTTATTCAGCATTGAAATGAGATGAGTCAGTGTTCGGTACCAACAAACAGAAGGATTACTATAGTGTAAGTACTAAGTCGAGAAATTATTTCATTGATCTTGAAGTGGTAGTTTTTTCTTAAGTTGTGACAATATTAAAGGTTTAGGTTTGATATTAATTCTCAATTTGATAAGGAGTTTCGGAGATATGCATTATTTGTTATGTGAAAATGACTTAAGGAACGAGCGTGGTACTGATTGTTCAACAAAGGTTAGATACTATTAACCATCATTCGTGATGTTCGATCTGTAACAGTTGTCTTGGGAATTACTAATTATCAGTTAATGTTATGTAAAAAGATTACTACAATGCCTTAAGAGATGTTCTTAACTTGTCTATTATTTATTAGATCGATGAGATGACTTGGGTACTACGAAAAATTATGAAAATGTATCGGGAAAATTATTGGGTTTGGGGATGATAATTTGGTGAAAGTATATGGATGAGATTTAAGAAAAACAAATATTGATTTCAAAGCTATCTAATAGAGGTTTTATTCATGGATAAATTTTGGGTATGAGAGAGGAAATGATGAAGTGGGTTTAGTTACATATAACATTATTATACATGGGAACAAGATTTGTACACTTGGATAACATGTTGTAATGGTTGCTTTTATGTACTGGGCAAGATACCTCAAAATGTGATAAACTGGTGGAGTGATAGTGAATGAGACTAGTGTTTGTGTACCTAATGTAGTATGCGAAAAAGCTCTCAGTACAACATAAAAACACTTCCTAATAGTATAAAATGTATTAGATTTTAAGACCTCTTACTTGGTGGCAAACAATGAAAAAGGATGTGACGAAAATTGTGTTTAAATGTTAATTTGTTCAACAAGCGAAGGCCGAACATTAGACACCAGTCTAATCTTAGCCATGTTTTGTGATGACTAAAAATAGAAATTTCATAAAGTTTAAAGTATATAGAAGAACTAGTGGAAATTTTGAATGGGATGATAAAGAAATTGAGAAGTAAAGATATAGCTCTAGTGAAAATAAAGTGGAATAATCACTTTCCAAAGAAAACAACTTTGAGGTTGAAGAGGGGGTATTCTTTGAAAAAAGCAATTACTGTCCACTGGAGGAAACTACAAGAGGGTTGGTACAAACTTAACACCGATGGAGCGTCCAAAGGGAACCCAGGCATATCCGGTGCAGGGGGTATTCTTCGAAACCACCTCGGGAGAGTAATGTTCGCCTTCCTGGAACCTCTCGGAACTAATACGAACACTCAAGCTGAATTGAATGCAATGCACAGAGGACTACAGTTATGTAGGGATAAGGGCTTCCGCAAAATTTGGATAGAAACTGACGCTAAGGCAATCATAACACTCATATCCTCTCCTAGACAAGGTGCATGGAACCTTCAAAACACCCTTCAAAGAATCCGGAACATCCTGCGTTAGATGACATACAGAAGCTCCCATATATTCAGAGAAGGAAACCAAGCGGCAGATTTCCTAGCTAACCAAGCGTGCTCGGAACAACAACTTTGTATCCTCCAAGAGGACGGTCTCATAGGTAAAGCGAAAGGTATTGTAACTCTTGACTCTTGTGGCATACCTTACATTCGTTTTAAAAACCACTAACAATTTTTTCCGAAGTGAAAGGCACGCTCGATCTGGTCAAGGTCTTAGATAAGATGTGTTCATTGGAGTATCTGTTGCATTTGGTGTTCGAGTTTCTTTTTTCAGGTGAAGTTATCAGCACACAAAGACATAGAAGACAATGGTACTCTCTGTTGTACTACTCACCTCTAAAAACACTCCATTAATATCCTAGAAGCGAAAGTGCTACCGTGATGAGAAAGGTAAGAAAGGAGTCATCCAACATCAGGTACGCACGGGTGGTTTTACTCTGGTTGCGAAATCGGGCGGTGTCCCCTGTTGTTGATAATTGAGCATTGGGGCTGTGACCAATTTTTTGTTCATGTTGATCGGGCTGTGACCCACTTTTGTCCATATCTGCTTACTGGGGCCGTGTTCCACTTTTGTCCATACCTGCTTACTGGGGCTGTGACCCCCTTTTGTGTTTATACGCGTTTACTGGGGTCGTGTCCCACTTTTGTCCATATGTCTGCTTATTGGGGCTGTGTCCCTTGTCTTGTTCATAAGTTGATGGGGCGGTGGCCTACTTTTGTCCATTTTGGGGGTTTCGGGGCTCTGACAGTTGACCGAGATTCATTTCTATCCCCATTTTTTACTGTTAGGGAAAATGATAATCATCCCCCCCCCCCTAATTATTTTGAGGAGATGGTTCTTGATACATTGAGTAAGCTTAATCTTTCCTCGGTCTTTTTGGGAAGTGTTTGGCTTACTTGGTGTCTGTAGCTTTGAGTTTGCAGGTTGTTGGCACCGATGATTCAAGTGTGGTTGCATCTGGACACACGGAGTCATCGCATCCAACCCCTTTTTTCATCTCCATTGTTTGTAAGGGAGTAGTACTCCTTTGTTTACACTTTGAATGTGTTTGTCAGGGAGTAGTACTCCTTATTTACGCTTTGGGAATCACTGTTAGGGAGTTGTACTCCTTTTTTTTGCTTTCAGGTGCGCCGCTCAAGCTGTAAGGGAGTAGTACTCCTTGTTTATGGCTTTCCTAGGAAAATAAGGAGCTAGCACTCCCCGTTGTAACCTTGATTTTCTTTTGCTAATATAGAAGGGACGGGGAATCCGAAAAGATCCCCCCACCCCCTCGGGTGGTTTTCTTAAAAAAAAAAAAAAAAAAAAAAAAAACATCTTTGAGGTTGAAGATAAAATAAGAGAGAACTATCCCCATATATTCTCTTGATCTTGAACGGGTAGATAAACAAATTTCGCGGACAAAATCTTTATTAGGAGGGCAGACTTGTAATGCCCCTAGAATTATTGCCTAGAATTCTCTTTTATTAATTATGAAAGTCTGAATATATAGAGTGATGAATTATATTATAATTGTGGTTAAAGAGATAATTACAAGATGAGATAAACGTGTGTAGTCATTTCTATATTTATAAAATAGAAATTTTGGGATTAAAGTGTAAATTGTAAAGACGAGGAGGAAACAAATATAATCTTTTCTTAATATTTATCGACTCATACTTTTAACTTATATGAATACATACTTAGATATATATATACATATAGACACATAAGGTATATCATAATATATTCGTATATATATATATATACACACACTCAAAACTTTAAGTTATATGTATTTAGACAAATATATATAGATATACATAGAAGTTATATATATATATATATATGGAAGAATGTACAACAAAACAAAAGAGAAGAAAACAAAGGAATGAGGCAGTACAAAGAGGAGAGGAAGAGGAGAGAAAGAGGAGAAGGAAAAGAGAAGAAAAGAGAAGAGGGAAGAGAAAAGAGGAGAATAGAGGATGAAGATTTTGATATTTCCTTTCATTACCATCAAGCTCAAATGATTTTCTAGCTGAATTGATAAGTTTATGTTAATATGTCTGGTTTAAATTCGTTTAGGAGCTGCATATTAGTTGAAATTAAAGAAAACAACCAATTAAAGTTAAAGAGAAGCAACAGAGTAGACTTTATTTTTTATCAGCCTCTGTAAATCATGATTATCTTGATCTATATGGGTCCGCATTTAGTGATTCCTATTTCTATGAAAACCTGACGATGTTTACTAAAACATTTTAGTTATGAACAAAATCTAAATTCATCATTTGAATGGGTAAAACGGAAGAAACATTATGTTGCTCTGTTTCTGCGGGAAATCTGGCAAAGTTTATTTAAAATCTTGTAACTTGAGTTTTATTGGTTAAATTCGCATGATTCTTTTGAAAATTGAAACTAGACACATTGAAGATTATATTCTGAAACTTTGGTAGTTTTTGGCAAAGTTAATGATTTTTGAGAGAATTTTAAAGTAGAAGGTGTGAATATGTTGCAGTCGAAAGTAGGTTGTGTAAAACCTTAAATAACTCATTATTAGTGATCCAATTTGTATAATAATACTTGTTGTAAATACAACTAGACACAAAGAAAAATATTTGAAGTAAAAATTAAGCATGTCGCATGAAGGAAGCAGATCGGCTTGGGAAGACGGCGAAAGCGCGAAAAATCGAAAAACGATATAAATCATGCGATAATTAAAGAATTATCCCGATCAAGGGGTGTACCCTTGATCATTTTTCGAAGCATTCGGTGTATTAAAATAAACACATACTTTCAGGCCATAGAATTTATACGAGAAAGAAGACAAGGAGCAAAAACGTAAATAGAGTTCTACCGTAGTCGTTTTTCTCATACCGCTACAGGCGTTGATTCGTCTCCTCGGATCCGTCACTTAGAGGGTTCAAATGTAGAACCCCTCTAAAACAAGTCCACACCACACTGTTGAAGATGGATCTAATCCTCTAGCTAGAAAGATTAAATCCGGTTAAAGAAACATCAAATTCCGAACTACACTACTAATTAATTTATCCGGATTTCCCTTGTTCTCAACTTGAATCCAATTCAAGGAGAACATAAAATCAATTGGAGAAGAAAGATATTTCAGAAAATTTATGAAAGAATCCGTGGGCAAGTGAGGAGAGAGAGATTGAATTATGGAGAGATTGCACTTGTTACCAATTTTGCAAGAAATCCGTGTACATGTTTCAGGAGAAAAAAAGGTTTTTCATGGAAATCCAATTCCATCCAAAAACAGCAACTAACTCCCTTCATTCTACATCCAAAAAATTGCGAAAAACTCTCCACTCTTGGATGCCTTTTTCCCGGCCACTAAGAGGAGACTCTAACCCAATCACACTCTCCAATTGTGGCTAGGGCTCTTATATTTGGGTTGGGTTTAATTTGTCCAACAAATCAATCAAGTACAATTCTTAATGCATAGGGTTTATTATTTAATCCACTTAAATAAAGATCTAATAAAAAACTCATGTAAATACTCTATAAAAAGAATTGAATTTCTAAATTGGGATGAGAAAGCTCAAAGCTGTTCGAGACTCAATCATGATTGACTGATGAGAAAGCTTAAGTTGTTCAAGACTCAGTTATGTCTAACTGATAAGAACGTTCAGATGTCTAAGACATCCCCTATGTTTGTGCCGAAGACAGTACGAAAGTGTTTGTTTGTGTGTTGGACTTGATGTTGTGTATGCTTAGGGCATGAAACAACGTATATCGAAATACACCAATTTGCAGTAGACAGTTGTCAAGAATAGTTTTTAATACCTGAATAAGGATTAAAAAAGTGTGTATGACACACGATTTGTGGAGAGTTAATTTTGGAAGGCGAAAGCGATACTAGCTTCCAGACTCATGTGAATAATGGATAAGTCCTCAAAGTATAGTCACGTTCGGACTTGATGGTAGGCATGGTAGCTTGGAGGGATTTCAAGCTGACGCCCCATCTTAAAAGTTGAATATGGGACGACTTAAACAAGTCGGTCTAGAAAAGTGGTTTGGATCGAAAAACAACATCCATTGGATGGATGTGGTGCCTAGCACGGCCGAGCCAATTGTAGCTTTAGCGGTGAACGACAAGGCTAGGGCGATAGCCTAATGGGCCCGATCTCATCACAAGATCCGAGGAAGTTCTTAGATAACAACCATCTGCAGGAAGTGATGGTGAAATGAAATACACAGTTAGACCGTATAGATCCAACAGAAAATAAAGTAGATCCACAAATCGAGCCGGTATCGTAGATGCTCATGCTGAAAAGGTTCTAAGCAACATGGGTAATTGGCTTAATGGTCTAGTGGGAGATTATTAGAATGGGTGACCAAAAGCCAATTGGATTGGCTGTTTTTCATTTGACAATTTTTATCAAATAATATTAGATTGATGAATACGGTAAGAATTCATCAAGAAGGTAACGTGTTTCGTTGTGCTTACCACTGATATTGAATGGAGTTTCAATGTCACAATGAAATGCCCACGGATCAAAAGGTTAAACCTGTGGAGTTGACCTGCGCATAGGTTTGGAAGCTATGAAATTAACTCCTAAGGATCGGTCTGAAACATTCCAAGTCGAGGACCTCGAGACTGGGCATCTAGGGTCCTATAGAGACTTGCACTAAGTACTGCAGCCATGTTTCATCAGCAGGAGACATAGGTCGTTTGTGCAGTTTTAGTGGATTAGTTGGTAAGGTAGTCAACTGACTGAAGTGACTCGCGAGAATTGTCATATGGAAGCCTCCTAAGGCTTGGTCGGTATGACTAGGATTTTCAATTCCGATAGTACCAGAATTAGTCCTATGGCTTGAGGAATCATGGCAGTCACGTGCATACGAAAACTCTATCTTGGATATGGCGAGCGGTGGTTGTATCGTGAGGCATGGTCATCATAAGTCTTACCCAGAGCACTCGGAGTATGTAGCAAGGACGGTGGATTCCAAGAGAGAATTTGTCCCTGTCATTATATGATAGAGAGTTCTCCCATGCACCTCGGGATGGTTTAGACTCTTAAAGTCTTTGGCCAAAGCGATTGATCGATCAGGGATAGGTTTCCTAGATTGGATCAATAGAGTAAACGCATCTCAAGTGTTAAGCATAGTTGCCTAGTCAAGGATGGGAACCGACACCCAATTCCATGCCCTAGATTAAGGTCAGGAGACGGTTGACAGTAGGACCGTACTTGTATCGATTCGGGGCCTAAATATTCACCCTAACATTCACCTAGTCTGTGCCAGGACTGTTGCAGACCCCCATGGTAATGGGCCATTTCTGATTATGGGATAATCGAAAATAATTAATTAAATTAGATTTAATTAATTGTGTATTACACATGCCCAAGTCTAGCTTTATGGTGAACCTAAAGAGTCACACCCTACCACTATATTGGGATGGAATTAATTCTAGAAGAGTCGGATTAATTTAATTAAATTAATCTTTGAAAAGAATAAATAATTAGATCATTTATTTAGACCAATCCATTGGATGGACTTGAAATTTAAATTAATTTGATTAATTTTATTGGAAGGTCCAATTCATAAATTGCATTTATAAATTGAAAGAGATAGCATGGCTTGAATCTTTTAATTTGATTAAAAGATAAGGAGTTTAATATTAGGCTTATGATTAAATTAGATTTAGTATAAGTCCATGAGACGTGGGCTTGATCCTATCGAGTCCGGTTCATTAAATACAAGCTCAAGGCCTTGGTTGGACCTTGGCTAAGTAATCAATTTCGGAAGGTTCTTTGGCTGATTTAGGAAGAAAATTTCATGCATAAGAGGTGGCTAGGGTTAAGATGGTTGTTTTGAAGCCTAACTAGGTTAGGACTCATTGTATGTGAATGACTAGGTCATATATATACCTTCTTTAAACCCTAGCCACACACACAACACATACTAGCCTCTCCAAATCTGAAAAATTTCGTGCCTCCCTCTCTCTCCCATACTCTCCATCTTCAAGTTTTTCATTCGGTCTTAGAGATCAAAGAAAACGAAAGAGAGATCAAAACACATTAATTCATAGCGATTGTTTTGATCTCCATCTCTACTATGGAGATTTTGCTAGCACGAAATCTCCACATCCTTTAGCGGTGGTGTGTCATTTTTGGGAGGGTCTCAAGATCAAGATCTCATCGTGGACGTATCCGGAAACAAAAACGGACAGGAGACAACACTTGTAGCCGTACGAGAAAAACAATAATGGTAAATCTGTATTTAAGTTTTCGCATCTTGTGTTTCTTGTAATAAATTCTATGGACTATGTTTTATTTAATACACTGAACGCTCGGGAAAGATCAAGGGTACACCTCTTGATCGGAATTTATTTATTGCTTTATTAGCATGTTAATCTTATTTCTTTATTTTTCGCGCTTCCGCCGCGCTTCCCAGGCCGATCCGCTTCCTTCAATATATAGCACTAAAAACACTCCAAGCCGAACCCTAACAACAGCAGCACTCCTATCCACAAAATTTCACTCTCTCCCTCTCCAAAAACTCTCTCAAGATCTTAGAGATCGAAAGAGAATTCAAGAACCAAACGTTAATCAATAGCGTTTTTGGTTCTTGTGCTTCTATGGTGCTTTTGCTAGCACGAAATCACCACATCCTCTTAGTGGTGGTGTTTTAGTCTTTAGAGGATCTCCAGATCAAGATCTTGGATCAAGAAGACCAACGGAATCAACGCTTGAAGCCGAACTAGAAAACAACAACAGTAATGTTCTGATTTTGAAAATATTATTTCTTTTCATTTTTTTTTCATGGCCTACGTATTTATCATCTTTACACCTAAGCACGGGAAAACATCAAGGGTACACACCCCTTGATCCAATATTTATTTACTTTAATTGTTGAATTTTTCAATTTTTGCGCTTCTGTCGCGCTTCCTGGATCAATCCATTGCATACTCGGTATGTTGCCACTAAAAAGTTCTTTAGAGCCAAGATAACTGAAGGGTCCTTTGCGCAAGAGCATGGGGTCAAGATGCTCTCCCTAGTGGAAAAGCTGGAGGACCTAAAAGCTGGGCTTGACATTGACACGTACATTGATGTGATCCTTCAGTCACTTCTTCTATCCTACGATCCATTCATTGTCAACTTCAATATGAACGGCTTGGGAAGTCTATCAATGAGTTGATCAATTTATTGGTATAATAAGAGGGAACGATTAAGAAATTTGCGCCATCGGTATTGGTAGGGGAAGCCTCAACCTCTAAGGTGAAAGGCAAGAGGGTCGGACGTTGGAAAAGGAATAAGGGTAAGGTAAAGGCAAAAACTGTAGTCGCAACAAAAGACACTAAGAGCGCTCCCGTTGCTCCAGTGGGAATAGGCAAGGGAAAGAGGAAGATGGGTACACAGCAACGGTCGAGGGCAAACGATATCTGCTCCCATTGCCATGAGAAAGGGCATTGGAAAAGGGATTGTCCTAATCTATCTCCTAAAGGTATATTTGTTGTTGAGGTGAACATGGTATTATTCTGCTTCATGGATATTGGATACCGGTTGTGGTGCTCACATATGCAATAATTTGCAGGTGCTACAAAGAAACGGAAAGCTAAGTAAAGATGAGCAGGTTCTTAGGCTTGGCGATGGCAAAGCTGTCGCAGCTGAAGCTGTAGGAAACCATCAACTTAGTTATTAGTGATCATTTTAGGCTATAATTAAAGGATTGTTATTTTGTACCTAGGATGATCAAAAACATCATTTCCATTTCGTTGTTAGACAATTCTGATTTTGAGTTTTGGATTAATAAAAATTACTTTTATTTGATAAAAGATGGTTCTTCTCATCTGCTAAGTTAGTTAAATAATGGTCCTGACATTCTACAAATGTCTGATTGGATCATGACTGCTCAAAACAAATGTAAATTAGACAACCTTGAAAATGCATAGTTATAGCATGCAAGGCTAGGTCACATCTCTCAAAATACGATAAAGAGGTAGGTGGACTCAAAGAGTCTAGAAATAGACAATTTGGACAACCTACCAGATTGTGAGTCCTGTTTGAAAGGGAAGATGATTAGAAAACCCTTTGTTGAATAGAGTATGCTTGCCAATGGTCTATTGGATTTGGTCCATACAGACGTTTGTGGACCACTGAATGCTCAGGCCAGAGGGGGGTTCTCCTAATTCATAAAATTTATCGATGATCATTCATGGTACGGTTATTTTTACCAGATGAGGTACAAGTGTGAGGCCTTTGTGAGGTTTAAAGAATTCAGGCTTCAAGTTGAGAATCAAACTGGTGGCAAAATTAAAATCCTTCGATCAGACCGAGGTAGAGACTATCTAAGTGGTGAATTTATAGATTATCTAAAGGAAAACGGTATAGTCTCTCATTGGTCACCTCCTAGGACGCCTCAGCTGAATGGCGTGGCTGAATGGAGGAATCGGACTCTGTTGGACATGATCCGATCCATGATGAGTTTTACCGAACTACCCTTGTTCTTTTAGGGTTATGCGCTTGAGACGGCGGCTAGGTTATTAAACATAGCGCCATCTAAGGTAGTGGCCCAGATGCCATATCAGATATGGCACGGCAAGCCTGCTTCCTACAAGTACTTGAGAGTGTGGCTAGCCCTACATAATTAAAGAGGCTAGTAGGAGACAAGTTGAATTCGAGGTCTAGTTTCTGCAGGTTCATTGGTTATCTGAAAGAACTGCAGGGTTTATTTTTATGACCCCTCTGAGTAAAAGGTACTTATAACGAGAAATGCAATGTTCTTGGAAAGAGGTTTTCCAGCGGATACCCGCCGCGATGAATTGCTCCTTAAGGAATCAAGTGAGATACCTCAGTCGAATGCAAGGACATCGTCTGCACCTATTGTTTCCACTGATAATGTTCCAATTCTCCAT
The DNA here is from genome assembly GCA_034509725.1 of Sesamum angolense. NCBI lineage: Eukaryota > Viridiplantae > Streptophyta > Magnoliopsida > Lamiales > Pedaliaceae > Sesamum > Sesamum angolense. The sequence continues at coordinate 89,440 of JACGWL010000661.1, forward strand.
AGGTCAACTGGAGTGCCACAACCTCCTGAGAGGTATGGTTTTTTAGGCGTGACTGGTCAGTTAGACAATGATCCTGAGACTTACGGAGAAGCCATGTCGGACATCGATTCAGGAAATTGCCTTAAAACTATGAACTACTTTGGAATCTTATTGAACAAAAAGGGTGTTCCTCCATTGATCAAGAATTTTAATTTTCGGGCAGTATCATGATCATCCAATAAGAAAGGTTTCCATTTTTTTAAATACATGATGACTTAACGTCATCCTTACCTTTCTCTGGCTTATCACCGGCAGTCTGTTTAGGGTTCCAAATTCAATGATGGAACTAAACACAAGGGTTGCGCTTGTTGCGAGACTTAACCCAACACCTTATGGCATGAGCTGACGACCGCCATGCACCACCTGTGTCAGCATTCCTAAAGGCACCCCTCTCTTTCAAGAGCATTCGCGGCATATCAAGACCTGGTAAGGTTCTTCCTTTGCATCGAATTAAACCACATGCTCCACCGCTTGTGCAGGCCCCATCTATTCCTTTTTGAAATGGACTCCATGAGCTCGAACCAAGTTTTGACATGAGTGGACCGACCTAAGGGTATTAAACCCATTGGGTGTAAGTGGGTCTATAAACGTAAGATTAGAGCTGATGGGGAGGTGACAACCTTCAAGGCCAGGCTTGTGGCATAAGGATATACTAAACAATCTGGGGTCGATTTTGAGGAAAACTTTTCGCCCGTAGCCATAGCCAAGTCCATACGAATTATGCTTGTCATAGCAGTATGGTATGACTATGAAATATAGCAGATGGATATAAAAACGGATTTTCTTAGCGATTTGATTGAGGAAGAGATCTATATGGATCAGCCGGAGGGATTCACCGTAGTAGGAGAAGAGCATAAGGCCTGCCATCTACAAAGATCCATCTATTGCTTAAAGCAAGCTTCCCAAAGCTAGAACATACATTTTGATGAAGTCCTACAGGGCTATGGTTTCGTTAAGAATGACTTTGACCCTTGTGTACACAAGAAGGTTAGTGGGAGCTTTGTTGTGTTCCTAGTGCTTTATGTGGACAACATTTTGCTCATTGGAAATGCTATAAAAATATTGGGGGACACTAAAGCATTGTTATCCACTCAAGTATCCATGAAGGATTTGGGTGACGCTTCCTACATCCTTGGGATCAAAATCGTTAGGGATAGATCTAAAAAGATATTAAGAATGAATCAAAACTCATATGTTGAGACAGTCTTGAAAAGGTTTAAGATGGAACACTCCAAATAAGGATTCCTTTCAATGAGACATGGGGTTAAGCTGTCCAAGAAGCACTCTCCTAATACTTATGAGGAACTCAAAAGGATGTTGGACATCCCCTATGCATCAGCCGTAGGCGGCATTCAGTATGTTGCTCAGTGCACTAGGCCTGACATCGCTTATGCTTTGAGTGTAACGAGCAGATATCAAGTGTGTGCTGGGGAGGCGCACTGGACTGTAGTCAAGACCATACTTAAGTACCTGAGGAGGACTAAAGATGTGTTCTTGGTCTATGGCTGTGGAGAGTTGATACTGGAAGGCTTTAGTGATGCTAGCTTCAAATCGGACGATGATGATGCAAAATCACAGTCTGGATCTATATTCAAGCTTAACGGTGGTGTGTGGCTGGGAAGAGTTCCAAGTAGGATACCATAGCTGATTCCACCACGAAAACTGAGTACATAGCAGCTTCAAAAGCGACTAAAGAGGCGATTTAGATGAAAAACCACATTCAAGAGTTGGGTGTGGTACCTAACATTGTCGAGCCAGTAGTTATCTTCTTTGATAACAATGGGCTATAGCGCAAGCAAAGGAACCAAGATCTCATCACCGATCCAAACGTATTCTTAGACGATACCATTTTCTCACAGAGATGGTGGGAAGAGGTGACGTATGGATGGACTGAGTCAGCTCAGCAGAAAATACAGCAGACTGTTGACAAAGCCCATGTCACAAATTGCTCATGCACAACATCTTGCGAAGATGGGCTTGAGGCAAATGAGTGATTGGCTTTAGGTCAAATAGGAGATTGTTAGAATAGATGACCAGAAAGCCAATCAGATTGGGTTTTTGTAAACTAATCCTGATAATTTTGATGTAATATAATATTTATGTCTTTGAATAAAGATAATATTCAAACTGTTCCTTGTTCCTAAAGCTGTTAAAAAGTGTTTCAATTTTTTTATTATTTTTAAATTTTTTTTAAAGAAAAATATGCCGTTTGATCGATAATTGTGTGTTGTGGCACCGAACAATTTATATATTGAAATAAATTAAAAAAATAAAAAACTTGCATTTGACATTGATACATGTACGCAGTTTGCAATAAATATGTATAATCATAAACATTATTATTACACTGATGTAACGGTCTTCTTACATTATTTACTGGATGGGTTAATGGGGCTGTTAAAATTAAGATCGAACCGTTATATGATCACATTTATAAAATAATCCATTTGGCAAAGTTGTAGCCTTATGGGTATAAGGATTTTGAAATATCATTTTCGAAACGTAATAGTGATCATTCAACTTGGTGTAATTTTAAATCAGGCCATATGATTCAAAATCATACCGTCTAATTTAATTTAATAGACACATACTTGTATACATTTAAATTTGGTACGGATCGAATGTTTGGATGTAAAGATATAGTATTTTTCAACCTGAAATTTTTAAATGGCTCATTTTTTGTAACTGCTTTGGCAATGCCCATGTAATTCAAAATTATAACAGCCTTTGTAACAATTTTTGTAATAGTTATTCGAATTTAATATTCCCACTATTTATTTTGGTATTACTTTCAAAATATTAATTAGTAACGGTTTTTGTTACGGCTTATTCTAAATAGGCCGTTATAAATTTATTTCCCCCTATTTATCTACCCTTATTTTGTAATAGTCGTTGTAATGGTTTTCATGATAATTTGGCCGTTCTAAATTAATAACTTTTTTTAAAAAAATTAATATTTTTTAAAGCGGCTTTTGTAATGGCTAGCTATTGTCACGGCTTTTGGAACGGCTATTGAGACTATTTTTATAACGGCTATTGATTTCACTAAAAAGAATAGTTACAAAAAAGAAGTCGCTACAAAAATTGCTGCTAATTAGTAATGGCCAATAAATTGTAATGGTTTTAGGCAGAACACAAACTTTGTAATGGCCTTACGCACGGACGGCACGGTTATAGCCATTACAAAAAAAGAAGATGTTTTACCACCCCAATGACATCAGCACGTCCGATCCGTTACAAAATCATTACAAAAGCCATTCCAATAGGAACGACCTATAGCCGTTACAAAATAGCCGTTAAAATTCCCATATTTTTTTGTAGTGAATAAATACGTTAATTTGTTGTGATATTGAACAATACAACTATAGTACTAGAAGTGTCTTATTAAGGAATATTTTGGAATATGGCAGTTTATTGAGCAAGACTATCATTTTAGAAGGTCGAATATTGTTTTGTAGTGTACTAAAACGCCTATGTATTGAAAAATGCATACCAATAAAAAGTCAGATGTAGTTGACATAACATTTATATAGTTTTGTATAAATAAAAAATAAAGGATAAGTGATAATTTTCATCTAACAAAGTAGGAAAGTTGCACAAAAGAAGCTGCGAATTACAATAACCTATTATGCAGCCAAAATATAGGCAGTACCTTAGAACGTATTTCAGTCTCGAAACATAGTTTATGCATGTTAAACAACTACTTTCATTCATACCAACCATAACATAAACCGACCTTATAATAGACATTACATACAGACTACAGTATTTAAGCTACATAATAACGGAGTCTTCCTTCTTACGATGGCGTGGAAAGAGTCTAGGCGGACGACGAAACATCACTATCAGAAGAGATCAAAATGACGGTTTCATCTGGACTATGGATTCCTTCAACGTAAAGTTCATCATTGCTGACATTAGTGTAGTAAACGGATTTGCCCGGGAAGTGCGGCAGAAGCGCGAAAAATAAAAAAGCGGTAAAACAATCGATAGTTAACGAAATTAATTCTGATCAAGGGGTGTACCCTTGATCTTTCCCGGGCGTTCGGTGTATCAAATAATACATAGGCCAAGAATAATACGGAAAAAAATAGAAGGAGCAAAAAAAAAAGTTTACCTTTTGTTTCTTTCTCGTACAGCTACAAGCATTGATCCCTATTCAACCCGATTCTTCTCTACGAGGTTTCAACTTTGAAACCCTCTAAATCCGTCCACTATAATCACCATGGATCTCCCTTTTTCTCATGCTAGCAAGATAAAAAGAGGGAAGGGAGAAATCAACAACACGTTATTAGTTAACGGCGTCGATTTCTCTTCGTTCCTTCTCTGATTCGATGAACCAAAGAAACGAAGAAGGAGAGGAGTATTTTGGGAGAGAAAAACCAAGAAGAAAGCTGATTATTGGAGTGCAAATTCGTGGGTTGAGGGTTGTTAGAGTTAGGAGAGTGTGTTAGTGTTTTGACCTAGTCACAACACCACACTAGATGAGGCCTATCTCATCCAAACTCTCTCCTCTCTTTTCCTTGAAACCCTGGCCGTCTTTTTCATCAAAAATTGCTGAAATTTCGTGCACTTCATCCTATAAAACCAACCAACTCTTTCTTTAACTCATACAAAGTCAAAACGGGTCATGGGCTTGGTCTAAAGTGGACTAGGCTCCAATAGATTGAGCCCACGTCCAATAGCCCTAAATTAAATCCAATTAAATCTTTAAGTCCATCACTTTAAGTCCTTTAATCCAATTAAAAGACCCAAGCCATTCTCTCATTTCATTTATGAATCCAATCCATAAATAAAATCAAGTCAATTAAATTAATCCAATTATTTCAGAAGGCTTAAAGTCCAAAATCAACTAATCCAATTAATTAATCTTTGGGAAAATCCAACTTATGGATTTATTTATAAATGATCTACTCATTTATCCTCTCCAAAAAATTAATTTAATCCAATTAAATTAATCTCTTCCTTTTGGAATTAATTCTAAATTAATTCCATCACATGTTGGTGATTAGAGTGTGACTCTTTAGGTTCACCCTCAACTAGACTTGGACGTGTGTGGCCAACAAAATTAATTTAATCTAATTTAATTAATCATATTTAATTATCCCATAATTAGGAATCGCCCGTTACCATGGGTGGTCGTCCAGCAACGGTCCATGGCACTAGAGACTAGGTGAATGTTGGCGTGAACATTTCGGCTCCGAATCTATACGGGTACGGTCCTACTGTCAACCTTCTCCTAACCTTAGTCTAGGGCATGGAATAGGGTGCCGGTTCCCATCCTTGACTGGCAACTATGCTTAACACTCGAGATGCGTTTACTCTTTCGATCCGATCTGGGAAACCTATCCCTAATCAATCAATCGCTTTGGCCAAAGACTTTTAGAGTCTAAACCATCTCAAGGTGCATGGGAGAACTCGCTGTCATATAATAACAGGGTACAAATCCTCTTTTGGAATCCACCGTACTCGCTACATACTCCGACTGCACGAGCTAAGGCTTATGATGACCATGCCTCACAACATAGCCACTGCTCATCATATCCAAGATACAGTCTTCGTATGCACGTGACTGCCATGATTCCTCAAGTCAGAGGACTAATTTTGGTACTATCAGAATCGGGAATCCCAATCATACCGACCAAGCCTTAAGAGGCTTCCATATGACGATTCCCGCGAGTCACTTCAGTCAGTTGACTACCTTGCCAACTAACCCACTAAAACTGCACAGACGACCTACGTCTACTGCCGACGAAACACAGCTGCAGTACTTAGTGCAAGTCTTCATAGGATCCTCGATGCCCAATCTCGAGGTCCTCGACTAGGAACGTTCCAGACCGACCCTTAGGAGTTGATTTCGTAGCTGCCAAACTTATGCGCAACCCAACTCCACGGGTTAACCTTTCGATCGTGGGCATTTCGTTGTGATATTGAAACCCCGTTAAATATCAGTGGTAAGCACAACGAGACATATTGCCATCTTGATGAATTCTTACCATATTCACCAATCTAATAATATTTGATAAAGATTGTCGACTGGAAAACAGTCAATCCAATTGGCTTTTGGTCACCCATTCCAATAATCTCCCACTTGACCATTAAGCCAATTACCCATTTCGCTCAGAACCTTCTAAGCATGAGCAATCTACGATACAGACTCACTTTCGTGGGTCTATTTTATTTTTGCTAGATCTATACGGTCCAACCGTGTATTTCCTTTCACCATCGCTGCCTGCAGATGGTTGTTATCGAAGAATTTTCGTGTATTTTGTGATGAGATCTCGGGCCCATAAGGCTCTTGCCCTAGCCTTGTCGTTTGCCTCTAAGGCTACAATTGGCTTGGCTGTGCTAGGCACCACATCCATCCAATGGATGTTGTTTTTCAATCCAAACCACTTTCCTAGACTGACTTGTTAAAGTCGCCCCACATTCAAATTTTAAGATGGGGCGTTTGCATGAAATCCCTCCAAGCTACCATGCCTATCATCAAGTCCGAGTATGATTATACTTTGAGGACTTATCCGTTATTCACTTGAGTTTGGAAGCTAGTATCGCTTTAGCCTTCCAGAATTAACTCTCCACAAATCGTGTGTCAGACACACTTCTTTAATCCTTATTCAAGTATTAAAGACTGTTCTTGACAACTTTCTATTTCCAATTGGTGTATTTTCAATATACGTTGTGTCATGCCCTAAGCATACACAATATCAGGTCCAACATACCAAACCAACACTTTCGTGCTGTCTTCGGCTCAGACGTAGGGAATGTCCAAAACATTTGAGCTTTCTCATCAGTCAACCATGACTGAGTTTTGAATAGCTCGACCCTAAAGTATGAATCTAATTCCTTTTATGGAGAATTTCGTGAACAACTTTATATGTCTCTTAGTGTTTCTCAAACATCTTAACCTCATTCCAAATGTGAAAGACGTTTATACACTAAACACATTGGAACTCACACTAACTTCCACTGATGTTGGGCTCATTTTATCAAATCATACCTAGTATGATCTTTAGATAAAAATGAATATTCCAGTTTTACGAAGTCTCAAACCTAGTTTGAACTTCTTAGTGAATCCTTAGGCTCTAAACCATTGATTCTGAATTATGTCCAACATCGCTCCTTCTTATGAT